>JAAAKO020010354.1:0-17945 GCA_010015015.2 Bolitophila cinerea | reverse complement strand
CATTTTATAACAATTACATAACATACGGTGTATGGTGTTAATAGTATTATTGCAATTTTAATTTGAAATTACTTGTTAAAATATTTATACTTTCTTTGCTTTCAATTTTTGTATTTTAATTAAAAACTTTTTGCTCAACTCTTCCAAATATAGCCAATATTCGCCGTATTTCAAGATCTAGTTTAAATATTTTTAAAATTGTATATATATTTCTATATTTATAAATATATATATTATGAAACACGCTGAGCCTATTTTCATTATGTTGTTTATATTTATATTTTTGATGTATTTAAAAAAAATCATAATATAAATAAACAAATATATTTGTTTATGAATTGTGTGCGTTTCAGAGGTTGTCATAAGAATTATGATAGACAAAAAACGGTGTGGAGACACTGTGCCATAAATATTCCCATGTATTCACGTTTAACATTTTATAAATTTTAGCGATTTTAAGATTTTATTGCCATGGCAACTCATGTAAAAAGTCATTTCTAAAATCCTTAAATCTCTAAAATTGATAAAATTATTATTCCAGTTCAAATGAACATTTTGTTCTTTTTTACAATCGTTCACAATTTAAACTAATTAAATTCGGTTTTAAAATGTCCATTATGTTTGATTTGAATAAGACATAATATTCATGGTTCTAAAAAAAAGACTGAATGTATTTTTTCTCCTATATATATATAATATTATATATATATATATAATAATTATTTCGAGAAAGTTACTATAAAATGTTCTTTGTATAAATAAAACACGACGTAGTATACATATATACTATAAAATCTTAATAAATCAACCTCTCGACCAACCAACGTACGTATTAAATTGTTTAATATAACCTATGGAATCAGTATAATTATATATAAACTAATAATTCTCGTTTAAAAACTTTATTGCGAGAATTGGAAGTAAGGATATTGACGGAAAATTCTAAACTCTAAATACCACAATATTTTATCAATTTTTTTTTTTTGTATCATCATCCCAAATCACTCAAAAAATTACAGTTGGAACCTTTTCTGGTCTAAAAGTTAAATTGATTTTGTCTTTAAGATCTTTTTTTCAAACAAAAAATTCAAAAAATTTAATTGAATTGTAATTTTTGCCCATTTTCTGTCTTCAAGATTAATAGGACATTTTTTTTTGCGGAAAACTTTGTTTCTGATCTCCACGCCAAACAACCATCAGTCATCTATTCTTGGGCAAAACTAAATTTAAGATTTTTAGTTTGAATTCTCTTGCCAAACATTAAGTAAATATTTTTCTGGACAATGAATAAAAATGGATGTATTATTTTTTAGGCTCAATCTATCTAGAATTGAGCTAGTATCTTTTTATACTAAATAGACAAAAAAATAGTTAGACTTTTCAAATAAAAAAACTGGTATATTATTTTTTAAAATTTATTTTCAATAAACTCCTCTTTGGGGCCAATACACTTGTACCAATCTTCGAAATATTTATTATACTTCATTTCCGGGATGGCTTTGAGTGCCTTCTTCGATGGCACTTTTATTCCCTCCGTCGAGTTAAAAAGATTACTACAAAACGGTTTTTTGAGTTTCCGGAACGATATGATTGGAATGATTGATGAAAAAATCCAAGAGTTGATTGCCTACAAATCTGGCCTTTTAAGGCGTATTATTTTTTGCAAACGATTGGACAACACCGCGAAATTCGAAGAAAACTGTCAATATAACCCTAATTTTAGACTTGCTTTGAATTGTTTTTTTGGCCTCGGCTCACCTTTGGCACGATATTCACTTGATAGATTGTCTGTTTTTGCATGCGTAGACCCATGCCTCATCTGCCCTAATAATACGAATGATGACGTTTTGGCAGTCAGAAATCAAGTTTTTAATCGCATTACCACGACTCTCTTATTAAAACAAATTATGTTTTTTGGCAACAAACGTCTGAGGCCCATGGCCCAATGGTCTTTTAAAAACGATTTAATCTACCCAAATTAAAATTTGATAATGTTAGTGCTTATGGTCAATTGACGGTTTAGCAACACCAAATCCTTAAGTTCTTTGACGTGGGTTTCATCGGTACGCGTTGAAGGACGACCAGAGCACTCATTATCATCATCGCGTTCTTTCCCTTCTTTAAACATTTTATAACAATCCAAAACACTCGCACGGGACAAGGTATTGTCACCAAATGCCTTTTCTAACATTTTCAATGTTTGCGGGAAGCCAAAAAAACATTTTTATAACAAAATTTAGTGCAAGTATATTTTTATATTTTTTTAAATAAAGTTAGAAAAAACTTTTCGCATTTTAAACTTAAAAAAACTAGTTTTTTTCATTTAATTCTTCCAAAAAAAAAATGGATTACTCGAGAATTTTCGAAAATAATCTGGGGATAGATAAAAACAATCAAATGGGATTCAGGAAAGAAAAATCTCGAGAATTTGGACGAGCAGACATATGAGCTAAGACAGCTTCGCCAACAACAGTATTTCATTAGACATAAGCGCTACAGTAATGAAATTAACTGTTTTTGCTAGTCTTTTGTTTGTTTTTTGGTAATATTTTGTTGTTTTTTGCGAAGCAAAACAAAAAAAAAGCAATCCATTCTATGGAACATTAAATTCTTATAGCGCGCTGCCGCGCGTTTTTCTTTTAGCGCTTTGCGATGTTTTAATTAAAACAACAAAAAGCAATCAATACAAGAATGTTAATATGAATAATACTTCTTCAATTATGCATTATGCGTATATGGGACTGTCGCTTCTGTCCCCACACCGAGAATTTCTCTTGAGTTCTCTTCGGGAAATTCTCGAAACCCAACTCTAAGTATATAGCAAAGTATAAGTATATATCAGGCATCCTAGTTGGTCTCTATTTAGAGACTTGGTCTCTATTTTTGGACCTTGTCTCTAAAAGTCTCTTTTATTTGCAAAAGGTCTCTTTAGTCTCTATATATTCAACACATATTTTACCTATTTCATTAAATTAATATATATTTTAAAAAAGAATTAATTTAATTTAATTCAAATACTACAATGAAAAGTGTGATCAATATAAAATTTAACAAATAAACATTGTGGATCATTTGAAAGTGTACGTAATTGGTATAATTTATAAACTTATATCCTTAAATTGTGATGTGAGCTAAGACTAAAGCTAAATAAACTAAGTATTTTTTTTAAACTATTGATTACTTGTATTTCTTCATCTTCCCTGATAAAAACAAATATTATATAGCGCTGTTTTTTTAAATACTTAAGGAAGTGGGCGGTAAATCGTTTAACCATATTGCATGCTTTCTTAAAATGTATCTTGATTTATATATTTAATTAAAATTTAAATTAGAGTTAAACCTTTTAATGAGACATTTATAAATGTAGAAATACATAATACTACAAAAGTTTCGTGTTTATGGTCAAAATTTAAGCCATTAAAAAAACTTTCAAACATAAAATTCAAAATCCAAATTTAAATTGCGCGAATAAATATAAATGATTTCTTAATAGTGACTTAGGTCAGCATAAAATGATTAAAATGTTAAAAATCAGATAAAATTAACAATTATAATAGCTAACTTAATTTATATTTCTGGTTTTGTTTTAAAAATTAATTATTTAAATATTTTGCTTATTTTATAGAAAATACATTGTGTCATATGCTTTTAAGACAACATGATTGTGACACTACTTACTTTTTGCCCTACATAATTTTACCGCTAATAAATACAAATAAAAAATCTAGTATTTTTTTTATTCCCGTACTGTATAATATTAATAAAATATAAAAATTAAACAAAAAAATAATTAAAACAAATACTAAAAACAAATTAAAACAAAAATACGAGAAATAGAAATACGGTATTTATAAAAAATACTGCATTTTGAAATACGAGATTTATAAAAAAATATTTTACTGAAATTTGATATACGTGATTTTCAGCCAATTGTTTCCATTCAACTGCAAAAAATACGGATATATTCGATTTAAGCAATGACACTTATTATGCTAATCGATTTCTCTGTTAATACTTTTTTCTATGATTAATATAATTACATAGAACTGCATAAGGAAATCGGTTAGGCATTATAATTGAATGTATGATCTAAGTCTGAATACTTATATACTTATATTTCCCTCTTACCCTCCCCTCCCCCTCTATTTCTTGCTCGTGTATCGCATTATTAAATCTGTTCACACAATCACACCGCGAACACGCGATCGCGCTCATTGTTCGTGAGTATATTTATGAATGAATGAATGAATGAAATACATATTGAATGCGCACCACGCTGTTGTTGTTTTTTAATTTTGGTATTCAAACGATTGATTTAATTGCGTTGATTTTCAATTAGCCGACACGCATTATTAAAACACCCATATGCATTATTGATATCGAATAAATAATTCGCGCAAAGTTCTCTGTTAATGTATATTTTACTTATACTCGTAGTATAACTCTACGAGGCATCGAAGTCAATTCAATTCTTCAATTTCATTCAATCAAATGCTAATTGCGGAAATGGAATTGAAATTTTATGCACATAATTGTGTTTGTGTCTGTATAGATGTGTCTGTGTGTGTGTGTATGTGAGTACATTATAGAAAATTCCGAATGCGAAAACAACAACTTACATTATTTATTGACTCTTTGAATTGGATTCGGACTTTGGAGTAAGTGTTATTTATGAAGGAGTGCAATCACGTTATGATTTGTGATTGATTGAAGTTGAGTTTCTATTAAAAGATCGCATGATATTGTCTAATATTGGCCAGAGTCTCCAATTGGTTGAACATTTTATTTTAATTAGTTTAAATTACAAAAATATATACATATATATATAGTTCCAAAGCGTTTAATGTTAAACGATTGCTCATTGCTCATCTGTAACCCAAGGTCAGGCGTTTCATTTTCCCGGATGGACGTACATCATCCGCTCGTCTTCTATCACTTGTTGTCAGCTTGTTGTTTTGATTAACCAGCATATTTCTTTATTCACTATAAAAACGCGCCTTTACAAAAACAACATTTAAAAACGTACATATATTATTACTTATGTAGCAGATAATTTTATTCGATTCGTATTTATGATGGTTAATTTATGACAATTATGAAGTCGACTTAAAGGTGCCGGTGGTCGGGCAAATACATATACGAAGCGCGTTTTTTTATATATATATATATATTTATATATGCGGATACAAACACATAAATGATAAGGAACTTATAAAAATGTGTATAATGAAAAGAAAACATGTGGTCGACACACCCACAGAGAGCAACAACAACAACAACAAGAAAAAACTACTAAACTATATACTATATTAACTTATCTTATGATTATCTATGTATGTATAAGTATATTGGTTGAAGCGCGCATTTAAGGGGCGCGATACCGCGCGTGCGCGCACGCTTATCTGGTGTTACCATATTTATGTTAAAATACATATATTTAAGTTTCTAAATTATATATATATATATTTATATATATACATGTACAATGACCTCGATTTAATGTTTACCCATTTGCTCTGTTTCAGTATGCCAATATTCGAATTGGACCTGTCGTAAAGCGTGACGTAATGAAGGCGTCAACGATGTTAGAGCATGAATCACAGTAAGTACAATTTTTACTGCACTATATAATAAAAGAAAAATTTAAAAAATAGATGTCTTAAAATTTTTTATAATTTTAATGATTTTAAAACAAATTAAATAAAAAATTATAAATATATGTTTAACAATACGAAAATCGCGTTAAACATACGAAATCGTCCGTTTTAAAATTTAGGCGGTTTAATCTGGTTAAGGATTTTGGTCACCGACCTGGTTCTAAATTCGACGGGTGAAGAAGCTTTCAAATCTGGTTTAATTTAGAACCAAGTTTACCAAAATTTGAACCAGGTCGGTATTCGTATTCTTCACATGTTCACGGCTGTTTTCGTATGGTTTCCGCCTTTTTTGTTTGGGTTATATATTTTTCATTTTTCACCCAATATTTTTAGTTTATATTTTCCTTTTAATAATGGAATTTTACGTGATGTGTTCTGAGGAATAAAAACAAAGAAAATTTCCGTTTCCAAAATGGGCTTATAACATAAGTACGGTATTTATGAGCCCATTCTGGAGACTGCACGGAATGGTGTGCGATACTTTTGCAATGAACAATTTCTAGATAACAAAAAAAAATCCTTCACCGGGTAGAGACATCAGTGATTACTTCCAAAATCGGCAAGTCATTTCGACATGAATGATGCCGAATTGCGGATCATGAATGTCTTTGCACGATTGCCTGGGCATGCGCGACATCATGATTTTTGTCAATTCTGGGAAGTTTTAATTACTTTTTGAACTTATATCCTTCTATTTAAGTGCACTCATTAAAGAGCGGAACGTAATCCCTGCTAAAACGACGGTTCTTGATATTTTTATTCCTGCTATCGTTTGCGACACAGACTTTGTTCTTTTCATATTTCCAAAATTTTTGATGGTAAAGACCTTTTTACAACCTCAAGCTACCGCCTGAAGCAGTTTAACAAGCGCAATGGCGATACAGGCAACGAAAGTATCGGCTTTGATTGTCTCTGGGAACAACAATAATAATTATAATTAATAAAGGCGCCATTAGACGGGCTATTACAACCACATATTTTGTCACATATTGCCACAGATTATGTCACAGCCCGTGTAATGTGTCACAGATGGCCACAGATGAGAATATGTGGTACCTCTGTGGCAGCCGATTTGCACAGCCCGGGTAATACAGCTAAAACGGTCGCACAGATGGAATCTGTGAAAAGTGACAGAAGATCGGCTGTGGCTGTGGCAGCACAGATGTCAGAGACACATTTGGCATATTAAAATAATCGCGCTTGTCGTACAAAGAACCGGTTGCTATGCAACACCAACACAAAACGCAAAGAAAAATGATGTTTTATTTAATTTAGTGGCATGATTCTTTTCACATAATGCAATACGTCAAAAGTGACATATGCGTCTGTGGCAATTGTCACATTGCCGTGTAATACATGGCAAAATTTCATCTGTGGCATATGTGTCAAGCCTAGATATTTTTCATCTGTGTACAGACGGAAATATGTGGTATATGTGGTTTGTACAGTTTGTGTAATGTGGTCATCTGTGACAATATGTGCAAATTGTTCGACTGTTTGCCACAAATTGTCTAATGGCACCTTTATAACAAAGAAAACTAGAGATAAAAAATGGCTAATGTCTAATGTACTAAAAACTATTTTTTGACATTACGTATTGTTTAAAATTTTGTAAATAAACGGTTTAAAAAACTATATAATATTTTTTAGAATTATACGAGTGTCATTTAATAATGAACCTGCTTTTTTGTCAATTAGATACTTTTTACAGTATACTCTACATAAATCAAACGTCATTCTAAACAATAGAAAAAATGAAAAAAAGCTAAAATTTTGCGTGGTTGAATTTAATCCATCAGAGGTCACAAACGAATAAACTGTGAATAAAATGCACAATCAGCCGTATTCACGCTCAAAATATTTAACGTTTTAGACCTTTTAGACATTTAAAAAAAATTAAACACAATTTTTTTTTTATTAAAACTTGTTTTATTTATTATTTTAACATAAATGATCTTGACCATATCTTTTAACCTAAAATAAAAATAAAAACAATTTTAAGAAACACATGAAACATTTTAGGAATGTTCTAAAATGTCTAAAAGGTCTAACATCTAAAAAAATTTGAGCGAATATCGTGTTGAAAGACCGTCGAGTATTTTTTTTTGAGATAGGTGACTTTGTAAAGCATCTCAACTGAACGTACACTTAATATACCGTATGTTTATTTGGACGGTCCAATCGGCCGGATAGGTTTTTATTTAGATAAGAGAAAAACAATCACAGGAGCATATTATTTATTTATTTACCGCTAAATTAAATAAAACACGGCACGGTTTGGCAAAGAAAAGAAAAGTATCCCTAATCTCTAAGTTTTAGGAGCTAAAACAAGATTATGTTAAAAAATAGCAAAAAGCATCTCCTTCATTTGAAAGTACGGTCATTATTAAATAGCACTCGTATTTTTTTTTCAAAACAACAAAGTTGCAACTTTTAAAACGCTTGCCAAAAATTAAAACTTATTAAGGATAGGTGTGCAGGTTGCTACCCTATAGTTAATTTGAACATAACTTGCCAGAAAATCAACAAATTGTTGATATATAACATACGTTAGAAAGGGTAGATACAAATATTGTGCTAGAAATCTTTTAAGTTCTCAAAAAAAAAAATATATAGCATTTTAAAAAAAAACTAAAATAGACCCATTGCTACACAGCAAACATATTTACATTAAATTATCGATTTATTTATTTCACCAAATACTGTGTTATTGCATCTGACCGTTTCAGATATTGATTAAATATGAAAACTACTGTTTTGATGTCGTTGTCAGTCCGAGCTTAGGTTATGAAACTGCTAGAAAATCGAAATCCAGCAGTGTTGGCAACCTGCAAGCTTTTCCTTTATTCATTTTTTTGTTTATAATGATGAAAAAATCGTCATAAATCTTATAATACTTAAAAAATAAAATAAAAAATCTATTGTATTTCTCCAAAATTTAGGGTATCTGATCTGTAATAATTTTTTTATATTTTTGGTCCTAAAACATTTACAACAACAGACAATGGTTTTATAGCTAGAACTATTTATTAGAATCATCCTTATCTGATCCTCCGTTTTTTACCAAAGGCTTATTGGGTCGTATGCATATAGACACTTGTTTTAAATCCAAAATACTAAGCATTTAGTACATTTTTCATACAATTTTTAAATAGTGCTGCGATTTTTTGGAATTTAATATTTTTATACATATGGCCCATTGTTTTTTTTAAGGTACGATCAGTCTGATGGATAGACAGACGGTTTCTCCGTAAAATCGAACGGTCTTTGTCCGTTTATAGTGTCATAGGCATACGAAGAAACAACAACGGGGGAAAAAACCGTTCAGTCATTTCTCCGTCAGCCGTCAGACGGTGTCTCCATTATAGTGTGAGCGACAGGGACGAAGAAACCGTTGGATTTTTGACAGAAAAAATCTCCGTTTCTGCAACCGTCCCTACAGACGGATAACCGTACGGTTTTTATATACAATTTTTATGAAATTTATTTTGTAAAATATTTTTTTGCCCAAACCAAAAAAGTTGAGGTGGGCATTTCTAATAATTTATCAATGGCTATTAATTACAAATTATTTACGAAGCCGTTCATGTAAAAAGACTTTGACCTACCAAAAAAATGTTGAGGTGAGCATTTCTATAAAATATTTCAATGGTTTTACATTAAAAATAATTTGAAAGTCTCCCGAATTCATTTGGGGATATCTATGGATCATATGAAATGAAAAAAATACCCTGTAAAATAACTTTTGGGCCAAAATAAAATTTGAAGCGGGCAATTATAATTATTTTTTGTTGGCTTTTCAGTAAAAAATATTAAAAAGTCTCCAGATTTCATAACTGATAATAAATCACGAAATCCAAAATTAAAAGGCGTGGATCTTATTTCAATAATTTATTTATTGATTACAAAAAAAATAAAAACGGTTAAAAGGACATGTCTTATAAAACGAATACCATTTGATTTCGATATCTGTTTCATCACATCAGGTTGAGGTTACATCCTTTTTATAATTTGTAAATTGAATTTGCAACTAATAGGTACTTTCAATAATAACAATTGATCGATGCATCAAGCATACGAAAAAAAAGTTCAATAAAATAAAAAGGTTTTATTGTTTTGTGTAATATTCAAAAATACGGGGATTTCCATTGGTTTTCCCATTATTTTGTCATACGATACTTATTAATATATTCACATGACCTTAAAATTACACTAATTTGACAGTCCACTTCAATTTTAATAATTATATTAGGATATTTCGACTGGACTATATACGAGTAATATTTGTGTCGTCTTTTTTTTTGAAAATTTAAAGAAATTTTGGATAAGAATTTTAGCATTTTTATGGAAGATAAACCTTTGTTTTAAAAAATATATTATAATATATTATAATATATTTTAAGAATACTTACCTTATGCTTCACTCATGGCCCGACGGTTCATGGTTCTATAATAATTCTCCGAAAAACAATTCCCCAATCGCAAACACTCCTCGAAAACACAATTTCCTCAAAAACAACAAAACAAAACTGCATCAATGTCTCAAACCAGTGTACCGATCCTTAATATCTACCCTTCTTATTTTGTTTAACCTATAATTATTCATTTTTCCCCTATATCGTCAAAGGCAGCCCCACATGACCCGCATCCCCATATAACCTAATAAATTAGTTGTCTTCGAAACAGCTCAAACGGAACCGGTCCCGAGATATTATTATTAAAATTATTTTATTATTTGACTTGCAAATAAAAAAGTATCATCAAGCCTTAAATGTTGAATATTGATGATAATGATGATGATAAGGGATAAAAGTCCGTCTCACAGAGACTAGTACTGCACATAGTTCACCAGAAAGGTCGACTGTACTATAATTCGATTTACCATATTCCTTAGGGAATTCTGCGATTCACAAGAGTGTGTCGGTGGAGATCATAGATTTGATTTCTCTGCATTTGCTGCAGGTCGTGATAACCAATTGGTGACGTGAACTTACAGGACGACATTCTGTATCAGCTATATGAGCCGCCGTTTTTTAGCCGCTGGACACTGATTAAATTCTCAAAAATGAGAATTTATGACTGAGATTTTATCGACTGAAATTGTCTGATTTTTTTTTGTTCAATAAATTCCGAATTAAATTTTAATAAATTATTTAAAGATTTAAAATATATATATATATATATTTTTTTATTATTTTTTATTTTTGGGTTTATTTCATGAAATCCAGACTATTCAATTACGGAATATTAAATTACTGGATTTTAAATTCCGGGATTTTGTTATTTCGTGATTTAGATATTCCAGATTATGTATCGATACCTTCAAAATTATCGGCAATTGACTCTGTCCTGTATAATATGTAGATAAACAATATGAGGTATATATATTTTTTTTTGATCTAAACGTGATATGAATTTTCAATTTTTGGCGAAATCCTTCATGATTTATCAATTTCAGCAGAGTTCTTTGGATCCTTGGTGCATTCACTTTTGTAGCTTCTCAACTTTTTGTTTTTATTTCAGTAGCATCTTTTAAATCTAATATACAGGCAAAATTATCCAATATGTTTTTTTTAAATCTTCTTAAGTCTCCAGCATGTTTGTAAACTATATACTCAGCCATTATTTATATCACCATCCCAACTAATCGCCATGTGTTCCCGTATCCAAAGCATTAGCGCATCAGCGTCTTGTTAAATTAATATTAACAATAACAACAACAGCAACAAAAATCCGAACACACATAAGAAAATTTAACTACCGCACCGAATGCCATTAGCCTAAATGACATTTATGTGTGCCCATAAAAAAATGTGCATACTATAAGGCGCAGTGTTGCGAACGCTTCCGAGTCCCGAGTACCGAGCTCGTTTGCTCGTTCATCCAACATCTCAAATATAAATTAAATTTGTAATGTGGTAGTATAAAATATATATATATATATACGATTTTGTAAGTGCCCCCCCTCGCCAGACACACACACACTTTCCTGTCGTTTAATTACCTGAGAAAGACACATTTTTTTGTTGGAAATTAAATTTAACAACTATATCGTAAAATAATGGTACTAAGGCATAAATGCATTTTTTTAAGTATATATATATATATTCATTTGAACACATATAATATATACTTGACTTTATTGAATAAGAATTTATTGCGCTGAATGTATTTTTTTAAGCTGGGAGTAAGAAAAATCTGAAATATACATACAAACACACACACACACAAAAACACACGGACACGGACGAAACGGTCGTAAAATGTTTAAGTATGCAGTTTTATGTTGATGGGCTGCTTTTAATGTAGTTTTTCCCGCGTTAATTCTGTGTTTGTGTGTGTGTGTGTATTTAGTATTGAGCCGGATTTAATTATACTATTAAATATATGTACTTAAAAACTCGTTGTTATTTTTTTTCTTTTTTTCTGTTTATAGATACGCAACTATTTTGGCGTTTGACGTAAAAGTCGAAAAAGACGCACAAGACTACGCAGACACATTGGGCGTCAAGATATTCCAGGCCGACATCATCTATCACCTGTTCGATAAGTTCACTGCCTACAGAGATGAAATCAAGCGAAAAAAGCGCGAGGAGTTCCGCAGCATCGCCGTGTTTCCCTGCAAGCTTAAGGTGATTGTCAGAATTCAATCTTTAAAATTACAGAAATTAATCTTTATGTTTGTTTTTTCTTAGATTCTACCTCAATTCATATTCAACTCTCGTGATCCAATTGTCATTGGTGTTATGATTGAAGCCGGAATCATTAAGGAAGGTACGCCGATCTGTGTGCCCGGTAAAGAGGTACGTTTTTTTTATTTTCTAGTAGTATAGTATGTTACATAAACATTGTCCGGTTCTTCGGTCAGCGTTGGCGTCGCGTCCGTCCGCCCATCAAAACCAAGCGACATGTGCTTATTTATTTTCAAAACTAAAATTCATTCATAAAAATACACATACCATAATTTAATATAGATATATTTTTTATATATTATATATATATATATATATATATAGAAAAAGTCGCGTGCGCGACAAAACGACCGACGGCTCACAAAGTACATACTTGATAATACTCGAAAGTGTTTTGCATAAAAAAGAAATAAACCCGAAAATAAAAACGTTCATAAAACGTAAAATATTTTTCAAGAACCGCAGATGATTTAGCGTTTTTCGAATGTATATATCTTTACTTCTTTAGTGAGTGTGTGTATGTGTGTGTGTGTGAGTGCGCAAATGCTCGGTCGTTTAAGGATTGTGCCTCTTTATGTGTGCCCGCGCTCGTTCGCTGCCGCTGCGCTCTGTATTTTTATATACATACAACATGTTAATATATTATTTATATGGAAATATATGTATTTTGTATTTATATACTTTGTATAGTATGTAGGCAGCTTAAAATATCTGCTGTGCACGATTCGTGACACCAGCGCACAGTGTGATGGAAGTGTCCTTTTTTGGGTGCATAAGTGAAGGCTTCAAATTGTGGCATCAAATACTTAAATTGATACATTGTAAAATATTTTTAAAAATCCTTAAATTGTCGAGTGTTGACTTTTTTGATTTTTATTTTTTTTTTAAATCAAATGAAGAAATTAAAAACTAATAAACAACAACAAAATATCAAAAAAAAAACAAATAAAAAAGACAAACTTTATTTCTCATTTTGGGATTGTTTTTCTTGTTTTTATTTTTTTATTTTCTCTTTTAAGTTGAAACAAAGACTAGCTAAAAGAAAATAAAATAAAAACAAATATATTTTTTTCATGCTAATTTTTACGATTTTGTCTTTTTAGCCATCATTTTTTTAGTTTTGGTCCCACAACTATCTCTCATAACTTCGTTTTAGACCATTAAACCGTGTTTAGGGCCCAAACGACCCGAACGTATTTCTCGTTTTTTTCAATTTTTGAAGACGTTATATATTTTTTTGAAGACTTGTTTGTATATTAGAAGTTGTATAACTGCAAATAAAAATATATTGATTGGAATTAAACATAAAACAACGTATTTAATTTACATGCATAAACGGTTCTAAGTTTAAATACCCGCATAAACATTTAATGACCAATATTCATTATTTTCGCCCAGGTTTAATTATTTAAAGTTTATTTTGAAATATTATTTATAGTGGCAAACAAAATATTGAATTAATTGCTTCATAGACAATCAACATTTCGAAATGTAGTAACTAGTAGTTTTCATTGCATCTGTTGACAGCGAAATACAGATAGGAGACATTTTTTTTTTTAAAATAAACATAAAATAAATATTTTTAATGGTTTTTATGTGGCAAGGCATAAGCTTATATTCTTTATTAAGCTACGTTAATATAAATGAGTAATAAAAAAAAGTTTAGACTATATTATTATTATTTATTATTTATATATTTATTGATGACCATTGCCAACACCCTTTTAGAAGAGAAGAGTAACATAGAAATTTAGTTAAAATCCCGCATTTTAGTCCAGTATTATTTATCAAAATCCCGTGTAAAAAATAAAATAATTAAAAGTCCTGAAAAAAAACAAAAATTATTTTCCAAGCACTCCTTTTAAAGGATTTTCCAATTCACGTATTATTTTATTTTTTTCATTATTTTTCTTATATTTTGCATAATTGTTTTAACTTCATTTTGGTTATTTTTGTGATTTTGACCATGAAATTTCTATCCCAAAGCACGAAGATAAAAATACAACAACAAAAACGTAATATTATGAATTTAAATTTAAAAAGCAAATTTTGTAAATAATACACGGTAATTTTTAAAATGCGATATTTGAAAAGAGATTATGACCCTATCATTTGAATTATGCTAAAAACAGATTTAAGTAGAAATCCCGTATTAAAATATCATGTTCTTTTTTTAAAATTCCAAGTTTACCTAAACAACAAACCTAAAAAAAATAAAAGAAGATAAAAATTAGGCAAAAAAACAAGCAAACACGGGAACGTATTAGTAATAACCTATTTTTTATCAGCGACATCTATGAATGCATAGTCGAAATGTCGAAAAGTTTAATATCTGGTGAACAAAATTGCAATGAGGATTACAACACTATAACATGATTTTACAATCGAGCTTATCGACCAATACTAAATTCTCTTAAGCATTGTTTATCAATGGACATTTTGGAATATTATTTTGCATTTTTTTTTGGTATACAATATATTCTTATTTTTTTTGTGAACACTTATTTTTATTCTTTTTATTTTTACGTTCATAATGCATTAAACTGGTACACTGTGCCTGAGACTCGTTGAGACGGACAAAACTTTATTCCACAGCTCCAGCTCGATTTTTTAGGCCATATACGTACCTAAACAACAACTATATACTACAACATATACATATACTGTAAATATTTATAAGCATTCATGCTGATTATGTGCCGTTGGGTTCTTGCGAGCGCATAAATAGTCGCCCTCCCCCCCATTCAACCGAAAATGTATTTTATGCAAACGAGATAAAAGTTTAATATCTTGTGTGAGCTGGCGCACGAGCCCCGAAGGAGATGCATATTTTCAAGGTATTTCATTGAGGGTTTTTGTTTTGTGTGTGTGTGTGTCTTTTATAACTCGTTCTTTGCACTGCTTGAAGCTCTAGACACTAGACACGCGCGTGCGAGCGCACGTTTGCGTGCGCGTTTGTCGAATATTTTTTTTTGATATATGAATGTCCATTGAGTCGGACACCTTAAACGTGTGTGCCCATCGGGGTTTAGTCTTTGGTATAATATATAATAAATCTGTCCACTGCATAAATTAGAGTTGAGCATTATATATATATATATATATATATATATAATATGTAGTATGATGTCCGCGTTTCTGTCGGGGAATCTCACGTCATTAATTCGATGGCGGGATGTGCGCTCTTCGCGTCAGTCGAGCGACCTGGTCGCGTCTCACAAATAGTCATGATCATAATGAAATTGGTGGCATTTTGCCCGTGACGTGATCGCATATAATACTGCAAAAACATTACACAGGGTGGTCCGTTTAAAGATGCTATTCCGTTAAGATGTGATTCCTTGACTCATATCCAGCAAAAAATATATGGGAAAAAGGGTGATTTATGTTAAACCGGCGTGGGCCAGTCGGCAGATTGTCATCAAGCTAAATGTTATCAGTTCGTATGCACCATTAGGCCGAGTGTCGTCATGCCGAATGTAATCAGGCTGAATGAGCCATGAACCACGAGGCAAAATTTAATCAGGCCGAATGACATAAGCCCAAATGACATATTAGTCCGAAGGCCTTTAGGCCGAATTAGCCTTTAGGCCGAATAAGCTATAAGGCCAAACAAAAATAAAAACAATCAAAAAGGTAAGTCACCCCACTATGAGGAAAAGCCAAATGCGACAAATATGGTTACGACAAATGAGACTAAGAAAAATGCGGCACATGACAAATGAGGCAAACATTTTTAACATTTGCGGAATTTTTATTTCTGGCACATCGAATCCATATTACTAGTAAAAAAGTGTCTCATATTTTTTATTAGATTTTAAAAGTTTATTTAAATTCTTGGCTAGTCTTTGCTTGTTTTTTTGCTTACATACAACGAGCAATCCAATACTTACGCGCTGTTTTGCGATAAAAACACAAAAAATAATCAAGATAGTAATTTGTATGTGTTGTACATAAAATATGTATGCTCATAATATAAAAGTGCCGCATGTATAATTTTCTCATTTTTAGAATAGCCGCATTTGTCATATGCCTCAAATATAATTTGCCGCATCATCTGGCAGAGTATACATGCCGCATTTGTCTTCGCCTCCAAAGTCCACCTCCCGTTCGGACAATGGTAATTTGGATATGCGCATTTGTCCGGGCCGCAATTGTCATGTGCCGCATTTGTCATTTTCGCATTTTAAGAGACATGTTTTTGTTTAAGGCTTTTTTCATATGTCAATGACGGCAGAAAAAGCTTGTAATATTTGTGGCATATCACTGCCATATAAAATATGACACAAACGCAAAAATGGTTATTAGACGGAATGACAGTATGTCATAAAAAGTGACATATCCGCCACGGCAGCATATGGCAGTGGGTGTTAAACGCCTTCTCTATGTCAGTTTGTGGCATTCCGATATGTCAGTTTCACGGGAGTATTACACGTATAGAATGTACGGAAATAAGTTGCTAAACTCATGAACGACGTGTCAATCCGCAGAATGGCATGATATGCCACTTTGCTATTACACGAGACACTAAGTCGAAGTGTATTAATGAAACAAGCTACTTGTCGTTTCAAAAAGAACAACATTTCGAAAAGGTAATGCGTTACAGACATTTTGGCCGCATATAAAGGTACGAACACATGAACAGACAAAATCATGCAGACTATCTGCCTCATGTCTTTATGATTTGTCTGTCCTAGTTTGCCTGCAAGCAGTGTGATTACATATCCAGACAATTGTCGCAGACATCCTTCGCATTTTGTATGCGGCAGACATTATTGTGACGTAATTCTGCAGACCGTTTTTACGTGTCTGCGACCCGATTATATGTGCGGACATAATTTGGCTGACATTTGTTTGGTGCAGAGAAGATGTGACGGACTTTTCAGAGAATATTAAAAAAAAAACCGTCACAATGATCACATGTGCATACATATCGAGTTGACGTTTGATGGATTAACATATTTATTATGAAACGAAATAAAATGCATCTTGCGTAAAAGTCGCAGCTGTTTTACTACAATTTCCGCGGCAATTATTATTAAGAAGACTTTATATACTGTGGACGTCGTAGGGAAGGCGGGAAAACGTATGTACTGTGAAAGTGTGGGATTTTCTCCAGAAACAAAACGAAATTTCCTTCGTATTGATTGTATTGTATTGAAGTGCCCAAGACATATCGTGTACATTCTCTTCAAAAAGTGTTTGATATCAATTTCCTAAAATGTTTTCCCATGTAGTCAGCGATTATTTGAAATTCAAATTCAATATGGTAATTATCCGTAATTTTGAGAGATTCTATAAAAAAAACTTTCAGACAAAACAAAAAAAGTTGAGGTGGGCATTTCTAATTATTTAATAATAGCCATCCATTAAAAATATTATCGAAAATATTTTGGAAATTTGTATAGAATTTACTTGATCTTTTAAAAAAATCTGCAAAAGTCTGCTCTGTGTCTGCAGCTACAGATACAGTCTTTTCTGTCTGTCGCAGACAGAAATTTTGGCAGCAGACATTTTTCTAATGTCTGTTGAAGATGATTACATAAGCAGACAAATACCTGCCAAAAATGTACGGCAGACACATGCAGACAAAAGA
>JAAAKO020010343.1:0-17950 GCA_010015015.2 Bolitophila cinerea | reverse complement strand
TTTATATAGTACTACATGAGCATTAATGTAACAGAATTCTTATAGATTTCAATTTGTTTATGTGATATTTCAAACCCGATATTCTATTGTATGGTACAATTTAGTTTGATTGACCAAATTAAATATAAAAGGGATCTTGCCCTACAAAACAAAATCTTAAACAATCAGAATATATAGCGTCGAATACAAATTATTACTTATTTGTAAAAAGTGCTTACATATAAATAACATATATGATGATTTATTAGAATTTACTACATAGACATTACAGGTATATACATAGATCTATGAGTACATATATACGTGTATCTTGTCAATGTAGATATTATAATATATTTATTTAATACCCGTGCTTATAAAAAATACTCTTAAAAAGTTAATGAACCACAACCTCTAGGAAGTTGTAAGTTTAAATATAAAATTAAAAATTAAATTAAAAAACACAGCTATATTTAAAATTAAAACGTTAAACATGAGCGATTTTAAGTGTTTTTTTAATTTAATAAATAATTTGAATATTTGAATATAAACATTTTCAATATATCATGAGTGTGTTTTTGGACAGAAAAACTTCAGGTGCTTAGTAAATTTATGTTTTTGTTATAATAAAATGTCATAATAAAATTTACCATACCGTAAATCAGAATTAAATCTCTAATCATATTTCTTTAGAAAGGTTTTATCGTCACTTTCGATGCTGGAACTATCTTCCTCACTTGCACCATCTCCGGTCACGGAAATATTATCATTTTTTTTCTTGGTGTGACTTGCAGCATGTTGTGCGCCCAAGGTCGAGCGTAATAAACTCTTTGGAAGTGGTTGCAGTTGGTTGTGTGCTATCCAGAATCGTCGAGCAGTAAGCATATAGCAGTCTTTGACATATACTATCCAGGAAAATATATTACAGCAAACATTCTGCACGGAGTCATACTCGTTGGGAATAATGCCGTCAACGGAGCTTTCAAAGTAGCTAAACATCGGAAACCATATTCGGGTTCGATTTGAGTCATGCGACATAAGTGCCTAATAAATAAAAAAAAATACATAAATAAAAATAAATATTAATGAACCTATTTTGACAAACCTGATTATTAGCCAGTGTATGATAGTACAGGAAGAGTCTGGACGTAATGTAGAATGCAACGAAGACATCAATAGAGTAATGCTCATGTGCAGCCAAAATAAAGAAAATTCCAAACATATTCAGTAACCATGTCAGCGTGTGTAGGAAATAAAGGTGTCGCGGTGTATCTAAAAGCCAAAATTAAATATTGAGATTATGTCTTAAATACTAATTCAACGTACATTCAGTGATAAAGAAATTGAGAGTTGTAAGCGCAACTGTATGACCACTAAACATGTAGTCGCCACATGTTCGGACACCTTGAATAGACATTCCTAGACCGCTCCAAATAGAGTAAGCACGTGTTATTCGCAGTGCGATTGATTCCATAACAGAAAGACTGAAATAGAAATTTTATTTTAAAAAAAAGAAAAATAGTCATTACTTTAAATGTTACTTACTTAGAATCGTCAACTTTATAATCGTTCGGATTACACTGTAAATGAGTTCCGGGAACGCTAAGTGATGTAATCAGCATGGTGACGCACCGCAACAAAAAAACGGTTCCCGCAAGTGCAAAAAATCTTCTCAATAACACCATTCGATGTATGTGAACAACAAGCACACATATCCAAATTAAAAATAACAAGGTTCCGGTTATTTCACACATGTGAAAAGCCCAAGGAATGTGCGGTACATTATCAAGGAAGATATCAGGAAGTGGTGGATAACGCTTCATATCTGGAACGCGTTCGTGTACAATTACCATAACAATTGCCGTTATCCATGTTACCAAAAAAGCATAACCTGCAAGACATTTGTACTGTAATTTTAAAGTTTTAGATTTTTTAAATTATTTATATTTAGTCAAATACTCCAAGTTAATAAAATGCATAAAATATAAACCCTTTATAAGTATAATTTACATTGAAAATGTTCGAGCATGTATATATACAAATATTATCAGCTTTAAAATGAATTTAATTGTGATTATTATGTGCCGGAGTTTATACTTGGAAAGAACCGATAACAACAGAAACAAAAGATCTTTGTGATACAAATACATGAAAACAGTTGTTATAATTAAAGACAAAGCGTTTGTCTGCAAACTGAAGTACAACAATTTAAATATAATACTTTAAAATCAAGATTAAACAAAGACACTAATGTTACAAGTAATTGAATTCAATTCAAAAATCAATTATTCTAAAAGACCAAATTATTATTCTACATGTTGGATTTCTATATTGCGCAACTATTCTATTGCGATCTTGAGTAAATGTTTTATTTCAAAAAGCAATTCTTCGATGTAATTATGTTACGTGTTTTGATATTAATGTACTGTTGATTATAAACTGAATGTTATTGTAATTGAATTATAAACAAACTATATTTAGAGTGAAATTAATTCTTACCCAGGCTGATCATAGTCTTAAAAAATTCTGGCTGAATACTGGTAGCACGTCCATCCACCGATAGCGGTGGCGACAATCGTTCGACGTCATGATGCAGATGCACCAGATCGGCAGAAGTGTGATGAAAACTGCCAATCGAGGGATGATGGTGGTGTTGCGGAGTGGTGTTGGGTTCTATAAGACCTAAGTAGGCTAATGTGGGCTGATTTTCTCGTTGCAAGGAACGCGTAGCTATCCAGAAACGTTTAATATCACCCACTTTCAGTTTGTACCCATACTTCTGCCTTAAATCGTGAATGTCATTTTCGTATAGGGCTAACAGAGATTTTCCATCGATATCTTCACAACGACAACACTCCAAAACAACGGTACTAAGATGCTCGCGCTTTATCCAATCGCACACCTGTACATTTGTCCAGTTCACCACAGATGAGTCGCCCATATTTGCACCAAATAATAACACAAGTGGTTTTTATTGTTATTTACAGAATGTTAATATTATTTATATCTCAATGCAAATATAAAGCACAAAACAGCACATAACGTGTGACTTTTGTGACATATTTCTCTTGATTTCAATTTAATAATAAAAAAATTTGCAAAACTGAGAACTTGACAGTCCACAGTCCACAGTCTCCGCTCTTTGCCAAAGTGTATGTGATTGTACGCGTTTGAAAAAAAAATATCCATACGATTAGATGTAGCGCCATAGCATTTTTGTTAGGGGTGGACAAATGTGTGTTGTTTTCAAATTTAAAATGTATATGTTTTTTTCTCGGTTTTTTTAATATATATTTTATATATATGTTGAATCTTGAGTGATTTATTGAAGAAAATATGGAATGGAGAGAGTATCGCGAGTCCATCAAAATATGTTTGCCATTAGATAAATACATAATTCTCCGATACATTTGCTGGCTCTTAGGATGGCGTAGGAATCATCAACAAAAAGTGATGTTGCCAAATGTTCTGTGCAATAGGAAAAACTAGGAAAAGAATACAAAACAAAACATTGGATTTAAATAATGCAAATACACAAAGGCTTATTAAACCCTGCTCCAAAAAACCAAAAATATCCGAATGAAAGTCTGCGGCAGGGTTGATCAAAAAGGGACAACCAGATTTTCTTTATTCGTCACCTGCGTCGCCGAAATAACCATTGCAGATCTTGGGTTTGTATAAACATGTTGGTCGGCATCAAAGAAATAAAATTAGCCTAACGAAATAAAGCTTTTTTGAAGAATTATTATTGATATGAATTGTCGTAGCCACTGTAAACATTTGATGAATTAAAATATTAAATGGTACATTTATTGATCAATGTTTATATTTATTATACTTTATATGTTGTATTACCTACTTAATGAACTTGATATTGCAATTAATACAACAAAGCTTTATTATTACAGTTTTTATCGTTAAATTCTTTCAAGTGGATTCATATGTTTTTAACATTAATATTTTGTTTGGATGTAATATATTATTATTCTGTATAGTTTTTTATTGTAATTTAAGGATTTTTATCTGAATAAAATACAGAAAAACTATTTTTATTGCAATATTTAATTTTTATATTACATATTTTGTTTTTATTGATGTGGTAAATATTATAATATATATTTGTATTACACCGTGAAATCCTAAAATTACATAATAATACATACAATTAGTAGATCAAATTTGGATTGAAAAAATATGATGTCGGATACATAAGTTTTAGTTTCAAGTTCAATAGGTTGACTTAATTATAAAGCCACAAATGTAATTTAAAAAAAAAGATTTTTATTGGAAATATGATGGACTAACACCAAGGGAGGATTGGTTGATAGTTATTTACACGAGCAATTTAGATGTTATTAACGCCCGACAAAATTGGAAGCTATATACTACGAACAAAAAAACATTTTGTTCTTATTTGTATGTTAAGACCAGATTAAATGTTGTGAATAAGTAAATAGTATATTTGAGATAATTGTAATAATTTGTAATTATAAAAGTTTAGGTGTGTGTATGTGTATTCGATTGTATCGATGATGCATTTTTTAGTCCTTGCATACGGACGTGTCCATGGGACTGGCTGGTTGGGCAAATGCACTGGTAGCCGTAAACGAGATATTATTGTTACTATTACTTGGTACAGTAGAGTTGGATGACGTCGAGAGACTGCTGTTCAGTGAGTTGGAGATTGGGCCACCGCTGCATTGGTGTTGAGTGTTTAAGATGTTTGGTGCTGAGGTGTTTAATCCCAGAGAAGCCGTTGGTATGGCCGGCTTGATAAAGCGCTCACTAGTGCGTCGTCCCTGTTGTTTTTACAAAATAATTATGTTTAGCTCAGACAATATAAATTATTTTACATTAACAAATCACACAAATAATATTATACAACACTGGATATTAAAAAGGAGTTAGGTAAAACAAAAACACAAAAAACTCACTGAACCGTGGACGGGTGGACTGGATGATACAATAGGATGAAATACATTAGTCAGAGGAACAAAATTTTGGGTTCCCTAAATAGTTGGTAATAAGAGAAAAAAACATAATATAGGAATAGGATTGTAAAAACAAAAAAAAAACAAAATAAACGAACATGTATATAGTGTAATTTACTTACAAGAATTTGACCACAAGAAAAACAACGATTAGAATGAGAACCAGCACCGGGACTAAGAGGTCGGCTTGCGGATGGACTATGTGGCACCGGACTACTAATTGTGCGTTGTCTTGGACCCAAGCCAAGTACGATTTCATTGTAATGTCTCTCTTCTTCCATTTCCAAAGAAGACTCAGACTCGGATAGATGGCGACACAATGCCTCGCGACGTTCAACTTCAAGCTGAAGTTTGCGTTGAAGACGCAAATTCTCTTCACGAATACACTTTTCATCTTGCGCGAATTGCTGCATTTTTTCACTGGTCTCCTTCTGCGCAGCAGTCAAGTTACAACGTAGTCTGGTGACTTCTGAACGAAGCGTTTGTATGTGTGCACTTAAATTTGAGGCTGCATCCCCATTTTCGTTGTTAATATCTTTTGGACATGTCGGATCGGATACCGGCTGGTCCAACTTAATCTGCAGTGAACGTTTTTCAGCCTCAAGTTTATCCATACGCTTCCAAAGTTTATTTACAAGAGCTTCCTGCTCCTGTTCGAGAGTGTTCTCCAGTTCGACCATTTCACGGCGCAACTGTTCTAGGTTGGTTTGCTTTGCCAATGTTTCAGCTTCGAGTTTTTCAATTTTTCGCATAAGCTTGTTGACAAGACATTCTTGCTCTTGTTCCAGTGTTTGTTCAAGTTTACATTTTTCTTGACGGAGCTGGTCCAACTTGCGAGACAAATCATTAGTCAGGCACTCCTCTTCACGCTCATAATGATGTGCTAACGTTTCTTTTTCTTTCTTCAAAGCCTGTATTTTCTTTAAAAGCGTATTTGAGATGTACTCCTCCTCTTGTTCAGCTTTGGCTTGCTATATAGTTGTTTTTTAAGATTGATTTATTTTTTTAATAATCAAATAATAACTAACTTTAGTACTTACAATAATCACAGAGGCATGACGCAATGATCGGTTTTCTTCCTGTAAAACCTTCACGCGAATTTTATAGGTTTCCAACTCTACTTTAAGTACACTAAAACAAATAAACCCCTATATAAAATAATTTTATCAACATATCCATTCCATTATACCGGTTTTGCTGCGTGAGACTCTCAATTCTTTTTTGTAAATGTTCTCTAGAGACCGGACTTGGCGGAAGCATTACACCTCCATCGAGAGAGCACTCAGACTCACATGGGCTATCCATGTCTAAAAAAAATTAAATATATTTAGTTTAATATTTTTAAGAAAGATAAAATCGATAACAATATTTCCAACCCTTGCTTCACCTTCAAATTTAGCCATCTATATTCAAAGTACACATTTAATGAATTAAGGAATGGCCTTCACCCTTATATCTAAATAAAATCATAACGCGTAGTATGTACATTTGAATATACGGTATAATTCAAATTTAATAATTATTATTTCGTAAAAAAAGTTCAAATTAGATAAATACTACGTTGTTTTATAAATAAAAATGTAAATACTGCAGACACTTTGGAGATAAGTCAAAAAAATATAAATTTAAGGATTGCGGACGTACGTAGTACTAGTGAGTACTAGTAAAAATATTATATGTATATATTATAGGATTTATAAACAATTTCGTAGCTGCAAATTGAATTATAGACTAATATGCACTTATTTAACGTACCTGAAACCTGTTTATTATCTTCTGATTCGTATATTTTCTTAGATTTCTCGTAAAACAGGTTGCTAAATACGACAAATAAGTCGCCATATGCAGTTTTTGGATTTTGCACCAAGCAGAAAACCGAGAAGACGGTAAAAATCGGTACTGCCAACCTACAAAAGTATATTGAAATGTCATGATCATTGCGTTTATATATTTTATATATTTGCTAGTGCGTTGGTACTATTTAACAAGAATTTTTAAATATTTTTATGAACGGAAATCTGGCAAGACCTTAGGTTTTTCTTATTTTAAATTTATTTATATAATAAAAAAAAACATATTGCAAAATGTTTTAATATTAGGAACGGGAAAACCTCATCTTCGGTTACTTATATGAACTGTAAACCCCGCGGTAACTTTATTTTATATAGAACACACATGACTGGTGAGAGATTTAATAAAAGAATCCTAATCTTATCATAGTGATTCTTGCATTTGAAAGAAAATACAAATCCATTGCTTTTGCTTGTAATGTAAAATAAAAATGAAAAATCGAGAAATTTGAAAACTTGCAATGAAATGTAATTAAAAAAATAATAATTATTTACGTTTGGAGCGCCATTGTGTTGCTCTCAAATACTAAAATTTGAATAGTCATGTCATGTATGTTGCTCTTTTAGAAAACTCATGACATGTATATGTATTTAAAGAGCAGAAATGCCATGTATTTTTGAACCTGTGCAGTTTATTATATATAATTCTTTTGCGATAATACTCTAACCTCAATTTTTGTAATTATATATATATTATATATAAATATACATGACATGTATTTCAGGCAATGGAGCTGACATGTCAAGTCATGTATGTTCACCGAAGAGCAGATCACATGTCATGTATGTATGTTTAATGAGTGGACTACATGTCATGTATATGTACTATGTAGTGATTTTATTTCCAAAATAATTAAATTCATTTGCATGGAAACTTTTTTTATATTGAATAAGGTTTAATGTTTATTTTTTAGTTATTATATTATATAAAGTTTATTACACAGGATATAATATAGATAATTTATTAATTATATTCCATTATTATTATTATTATATATATATAGGTAAAAATGTAACGCCTATCATAACAACAAATACATTTATATCATGTATTGTATTAAATAGAGCAAAATTAAATGTGTCAAATGAATACCTAACAAAAATACAATGTGAATAACAGCTAATACATTATAAACAAAAAATAATATTTATTTAAAGATGATGGACATCAAGTCATCTAAAATAGGTAAACACAAATAAATGCACATTATCTCAAAATGAAAGTTTCTCTTTCAGACGTTTAATTAAACAATATTTGAAATTAAAGAACCTAAATTAATTACACTAACTTAAATATAATTATACGATGCTTATTAGTTAAACATATGGTGTTAGTTTGTTTTATAACTTCAGTATATTAATTCAATTATTTTTTAATTCATCGAAACGGGCAGTTTTGCGTTGAACTTCTGTATCGATGCTTGCTTTGTCGTCAAAACATCGTTTGATCTTTTTCGTGCCATTTGTCGCAGGCCGAATTAAAGTTTTCTTAACTTTTTCTGGAGATGATTCTGTCTCCGTTTCAGCAGGTTCATACACGTCTTCGTTCTAGGACAAAGTAATATAATTATATAAATGTATATATACTTAAATAATTATATATGTATCTCACCTCTTCTGTATCATCGTCCATTTCCTCCTCCTCGAAGTCTGGCATATCGTCGGTAAAACTTTCCTCTTGTTCAACAAGTTTGCCTAAATGATAAAAGTATAATTTTAATAACGAAAACAGCAAAAACAAAATTGAAAAATTACCATTAAGAGTTGGAAAAAGGATTTCGGGCAGCGGTAACTTTGTAGAGTCTGACTCTTCCACGAGGTTTTTTAAAAGAATGGAAATGTCTTCTCTTTTCCGGGTTACTTCTATTGTTTCGAACCAGTTCACAAGTTGTTTTATTGGCATTCGATAATCTTTTATGGGGTCCTGTAATAAACAAAAAACACATATTACAAAAAGCTTTAATTATAATTCCGAAATATTTACCTTAAAGAACTGCTCCACATACTGCAACAAGTATAGTCCACAATCAGTAAAATTATTTTGCTGAGGAACTTTCACTGAGTGGCCGGGAATATTGAATTTGTTAAAAACATGTGAACTGCTTTCATGAATTTTCATTTTATATTCGCATGTTAAATAGTCCCGCAATGTAGCTACCACACGACTTCTGGATGCACCCGTCAGTGAGTCAAATATTAAAATGCAGGGTCTAAAACATATATTGCTGATTAGTTAACAGTATGTGTATATTTATTAACTAAAACTTACTGTTTTATTGGTGTTACTTGGGAAGAAACCTCGACCGATTCGCTATCACTGTCTTCACTAGCCATATCACTGTCATCTCCTTCTGCTTCGTCTCGCTCACTTTCATCACCCAAACAGACCGAGTCAATTTCTTTCTTGGACACAGGAGTAATTGTTGTACTACCGATCTGTAATGTTACTGTTTTCCGTTCGTTCTTTTTACGTTGCGGAGGAAATGGTTTAACTGGAATTCCACCCTGGTGAGTGATTGGGCCTTTCAGACCAGGAAAACAAATGATAGCAAGAAACCAATGCGACTGTTCGTTTATAGGTATAACGATGAATTCCTTTTCAAACAAGTTTACACTCTTTGTCCAATTCTTAACACGAGCGTGTCTCTTCTGGGATGCTGTCATTTTTGCATCTTTTTCTGATTGTTTTTGTCGAGTGGTCATGGTAGTAAGTCTCTTATAAAAAAACGTACTAAACACGTGTGTTTTGTTTCGCTCAGTATCACCGATAATTTCCAGCATTAGATATTTTAAATAAAAATCTATTATAACATCATTTAAATATTGATCAACCGCAAGACACATATAATCTTCAGTGTTTATAGATATGCCGCCTTTGCCTTGTGGATAAATTAGTATTTGTCTAATGTTATCGATTTGCTCTTCTTTACATAAAACACTGGTTTGTGCCCTGCTAGACATTCTGGACTCTCGGCTTGTACAACGTTTTAGCAGTTCTGAAGCATCGTTTATATTGATTTCTTCAATTATTGACAATGAGTAAATCGACTTGATCACAGCCTTAGCTTCCTCTGCCATAGTATTCATCAGCAGAACAATTTTCTTATTGTGTTCGAAATTAGAAGTAGGATTGTAGTATGGTGCTAAAAAGTAATAATAATTTACATTTTACAATTATATATATATAGAAAATTTAACTCACTATTGTCACTTGCCGAACCCATTTCTAGACTCTCTCTCACATATGCTCCACAAGATTTTAACGTGTAGATAAACATTACGCATAGTTGCTTCGAGAAATGTACAATTATTTTCGGAATTTCATTTTTCTGTATATTCAAAATACAGCTTTCATTTGGTCTGCGCACATTTGGAGCAATTATCCGTATTCCTTTAGATGTAAACGTAACCTTTTCAGTAGGATCAAAGCGATGACTACCAATCCGAATTGTCTCGACTGCAACTGTGGTGTAAAGTTTATCTATGGATTTTGCGATGTCAGCAACGTCTTCTCGGATAAAATCTAGAAACAGAATAAGACAAAATTCATACATGAATAATGTAATAATTTCAACACAAACAGTTACGTTCCTAAACGAAAATCATGTTTGACAAGCGACCATGTTTATACAAAAAGAATGGGTTTGCTGTCGCAACAAAGATGGTTTAGCTTGCCATCAATATCATTTTTCTTTCAAACCACGTTTTCTATGTTATATTTTATTATTTACGGCACTTTTAATAATACTATGAAAACTTGTTCAAAGTTTTAATGTTGAAAAGTACATACCATTGTCCATTTTACCAGATTTTAAATCAAAGTACAACAATAAAATTTAAGATCGCCATTAAGGCATAAATCGATCTGAATTGTTTAAGGTTATGTTGTCAAAAATGAACCGCAACGCATCGTGCCGTACGAACAAGCTTAAAATGAACCGGACAAACGCATTCATTTATACAATACGGTATTTCGTGTTGCCAGTCTTCACGAAACTAAACGGAGACGAATTTCTATGAAGTATTTTTGAAGAAATATTTTTATTTTTCTTTGTGGTTTAATACACTTTTTGTATGTTTACATAAATATTATAAGTAAATTGTAAAGTGTACATGGTATGATTAATTTTAACAAATAATTATTAGTTTATTTTAATGAGGCCTATCCTGAGAAACGTCAAAATGTGTAAGATATTATCTTACGTAAGAGTTGCATGTTTAGTGTGTATTTTAAAATATTCAAAATTCTTATAATACACACCAAGCATGCAACTCTTACGTAAGATAATCTCTTACACAGTTTGACGTTTGTCAGGATAGGCCCCAATGCCTCCCGCCAAAATAAATAATGGATAAATTCACTTTTTACGAATAATTTCAACCGTAAATATCTCTTAAAAGAGAGGGTATGGCGGACGTTTAAAATTTAAAATTGACCATATTTTTGAATATTTTTTTAAAGGTGTAGGTGAGTGTGTTTAAGATGTAAAATACCAATAACGGCAAACTATTTCAAAATATCGTACCTTTTGAAGCCAGATCTTCTACTCTTTTTTCATACCCTGGTAATGGTATTTGGATACTTTTTTTGCTTGTTTTATTTTAAAATTTAAATATTGTTAGTTTTGATTTTTTTCTAATGAATGGATTGCTTGTATTTTGGTTGTATTGCAAAGCAAAAATGAAGTTAAAGTCTAGCAAAAACTAAAAAAATATTTACCAGGGAATGAAAATTAGTAGAAACCCTGGCTATTGGGCTTGAATATTTTTAAAATGTTGGAATTTTGCGGAAAAAATCTTTAATTAGGAAAAGCTACATCAGAGGAGCTGTTGTTGTAGGGCGGTAATTTGCGAAATGATATAATGAACCATGCGCTGTTTGCTTGAGACACGCAGTTAACAAATGCACCCTGATAACAATATTTATCACGCCACTGGATTAGTTGAAACGCCCGCGTATGCAAGCGCTTGAATAAACACACAAAATTGAAAAGGATTTTGGGTTGAATTGTTTGTTTTACTTTTTTTTTACTGATTGCATACTCTCATTATAATCTCTCTTCGTAGACGTACCAAAAACGTCCAAATAAATGGGTGCAGTTCGCCAAAAGGGCAACCTCCACTACATCCCTAAATTATTAATTTTATGAGGAGGCACTTAGGAAAAAATACCAAATAATAATTATATTTAAAGAAAAAAAATAATTTGGCAAATCTTTTATATTCGGTAAAATACCAACCAGCTGTTGTTGTTGTTACTGCTGCTAGTGCTGTTGTTGTGCTTGTTACTACTTTGGACGCGTATGCTTCAGTTGCATTGGCTTCATTTCCAGTAAATTCTCCACAGTTGATATTAGTTCATTCGTTGTTTCCATAAAAGCAAATCCTACCGCTACCAGATAGTCTATGGTAACATCAGGATTTTTAACACATTGATAATTAGTGCCTGGCATGAACAGAAATCCTAGATCTTCAAGCAGCTCTTCCGCACTACATCTTTTTTTGGGTAATGTGAAAGTTATTAAACGTGATTCCCCAGTCTGCAGTATAATAATCATTTTGGCTCTTTCGCAATTTTGTGGATTCTGCGCAGCTGATATTAGTTCACTGGTTCTTTTCAAGAAACTTACTCCAACCTTTATTAAATAGTCTATGTTATAAGTAGGATTTGCAATGCACTGAATATTATTGTCTGGCATGAACGGAACTCCTACTTGCTCAAGCAGCTCTCTCAAAGTACAACTTACTCTGGGCAGTGTGATAGTTATTAAACGTTGTTTCTTATTCTGCTCAATAACAAGCAGTCTTGCTTTTGCCCGATATTCTGAAGTTTGTAGTTGTGCTTGTACGTTTCTCTTTTGAAGTAAATTATTCGAAACAAGTGAAATTAGTTCACTCGGTGTTTCCGTGAAAATTACTCCAACTGTTACCAGATAGTCTAGGTTCTCACCAGGATTTGCAACACATTGAATACAAGTGTCTGGCATAAACGGAACTCCTACTTGCTCAAGTAGCTCATGCACAGTACAACTTTCTTTGGGTAGCGTAAAACTTATTATGCGTTGTTCCCCACTCTGCAAAATAACAAGCATCTTGGCATATTCGAGAGATTTTGATGGTTCCTGACCGTTAGTGACAGAAGCGCAATTGTCCATTTGTTGAGGTTGTTGGCCTGATGTTTGTGTTTGCTGGATCGGAATAATATTTCCTGCTGGATGATTTGCAAAACTGACTGGCGTAGTGGTAACAGAAGCCAGATTTTCACGTCGACGGCGGCGTCTTTTTGCACTTCGGCTGCTAGGCAAGGATTTACCTAGTATCGGATTACCGGTTGGCAAAATTGTTGTGTCCTGTTGAGAAATAAGCTGAACCTTGTATACTCGTTTGAATTCAGCTAAAGTCATATTTTGTCCGTTTGTTAGTATTACAATTTTATTTTCATCCTCTGGCGAGTCTACTGCCAAAATAGATTCTAACGACAAATTGGTTTGATTGTTATTGGAGTTTGTTTGATGCTGTTGCAGTAATTGATTGTTTTGAATTTGTTCGGGCTGTCGAACAGATGTTTGTTGGTGCTGTGTCTCCTGAATCGGATTAACATTTGATGTTGAATCTGAGTTAGGATTGTCGTCTTGTTTCGAATCATTTGCAAGTTTAATTGGCATAGTGGTGATAGAAACCAGATTTTCACTTCGGTTGCTAGGCAAAGGTGCAGCATTAACTGGTGTCTGATTACCGGTTGGCAACATTGTTGAGTTCTCTTGAGAACTTTTCTGGTTGAGCATGTTATTTGGGGGTGGTTGTAACAGATTTCAGGATATTATAGAAACCACTAAAACGACGTGTATTTAAACTAAACAATTACAGTAGAGAAGTAAAACCGCGCAAAAATAATGTTCGCTTGACAGCTGACAGGTATTGCTAAAATGGATATATGTTACATATATGCAAACAAGGACATATACTCCATGATACATATACATACATATATAAAACAGTATGACCAACTGTCAAATTGCGGTGTTTCATGCCGTTCACAGGGTGATTTATTAGATTTATCTCAGCTAAACTCATTGCATCCACTTGTTAGGGTTACAATTTTATTTTCAAAATAATTTCAAAATTAGTTCAAATAAACCAGTAAAAAAGTAGCAAAAACTAGAAAAAATGTACCAGGGTAAAAAAGTGTGTTTTCCGTTGTTGGGAAAAGTAAAAATAAACCCAAAAAATGGAAAAAACTTCATTCAAAAGAATTATTAGCATTATTTTATTTTGGCGCATAATCTTTGACCATCACAAGCCTCTTTTTGGTAGGGCGAGCATTAATAAAACTAATTATGCAGATATTAAAATAAAATAATCATTCATTCGGTCTAACTTTTTTAAATTGTTTTAGTTATCTTGGCATTAATTTTTTCAGAGCTCCGTTTAAAATAAACACTACATAATAGGTTGTGTATATTTTGAAAGTTACTAAGCCCTAATACTCAAAGAAAACATAACATCAAAAATTATATCCGATGACCATTTCTATTATCGTGTGAGCTAATCTCACAACTATACATAGAATATTACAGTCTTCAGTATCACTATAAGTATTTGGTCTATTTGTTTATCTGTAAAACAAGGCTTTATCCATTATCAATACCCATAGAAACAATATCTCTAGAAGGAAATAGAAACCACAAAAAACAGTATGTCCAATACATTTGAAAGAAAATTGTATACTAACTTAGAGAATAGAGATATAAAATAACTCACCTGCAGGAACTATATCATCGCCAATTTCGGGCTCAAACGGCATTGCAGGATAGTCTTCATCTTGCATTGCACTAGGAATCTAAAAATTAAATATTTTAATATAATATCCAGTCCAAAGGTCTAGAAGAACTTACGGCGAGTTTTTGCATATCTTTCTGGCTATTATCGTCTTCATCATCACTGCTCAGCGTTAAAATAACCGGTTCTTCTGGCTTCGGTTTGGCTCGAGACGGTCGTGGCCTACCCGCCGCTCTTGGTCGCGATGGTGAGCTATTTCTGTGCAACAATATATCTGAAGTTATTCACCCGATAATTATGTGAAATTAAATTTTCTTACTTTAACTGTTCAGCAGCGATTTGACTTCGCTTTTGCAACATTTCTATTTCTTTTTTATGTTTTTCGGTTGGCGCAAAATTGATTTGTGTAACAGGGACCCCAGATTGTAATGGTGAAAACGTTTTTGGTCTGTTGGATTCAATTCCACCGACCACAGAAATTTGCTTCACATCCTTATCGAATATTGTTTTACAACTGGAAAACAAAATAAATTTGTTAATTGAGAATCTGTGTTAAAATTAAGGTATAATTACCGAGTGCAGCGCGAATGATCCAATTGACTTTGGCCACAGTTGGCACATACGGCCAGCATACCGGCAACAAAACGTGGAGGAAGCTCCCTTGGTACAGGTGATTTACTTGTTTGCGGCAAGGCTTCTGGCAATACCATCACCTTCTGTTGTTGCATTTGTTGTTGAATTAATAGCTGTTGTTGCTGCAATTGCTGTTGTTGCAATTGTTGCTGCTGTTGCTGCTGTAAAACTGAACCATGTTGATGAACCTGTTGTTGCTGTTGCTGTTGTTGTTGTTGCTGCTGCTGTTGTTGCTGCTGCTGCTGCTGCTGCTGTTGTTGCTGCTGCTGCTGCTGTTGCTGCTGCTGCAGTTGTTGTGCTTGTAACTGCTGTTGCTGTTGTATTTGCTTCATTTGCAGTGAATTCTCTGCAGCTGAAATTAGTTCACTCGGTGTTTCCGTGAAAGTTACTCCAACTGTTACCAGATAGTCTATGTTAACACCAGGATTTGCAACACATTGAATATTAGTGTCTGGCATAAACGGAACTCCCACTTGCTCAAGTAGCTCTTGCACAGTACAACTTTCTTTGGGCAGTGTAAAAGTAATCAGGCGTTGTTCCCCACTCTGCAAAATTACAAGCATTTTGGCACTTTCGCGAGATTCTGAAGGTTCTTGAACAGGCAATGGTGCAACTTGCTGCAAAGGAGTTGGCATAACCGGTTGAGATTGCAATATATGTTGCGGTGGAATTACTTGATGTTGGGGCTGCTGAACTTGATTCGGAGTAGAAGCACGTACGTACGGTTTTCTAACAGACTGACCAGTGGTGACAGAAGCACGATTGCCACGTCCTCTTGTTGCATTTCGGACGTTAGGAACGGGTGTAGCATTAACTGGTGTCTGATTAGTGGATGGCAACATTGTTGTGTACTGCTGAGAATTTTGCTGGTTGAGCTGAAGCTTGTGTACTCGTTTGTACTCAGCCAAAGTCATTACTCGTCCGTTTGTTAGAGTCACAATTTTATTTTCATCTTCAGGTGAGTCTACTGCCAAAAGCGTTTCTATAGAAAAACTGGTTTGATTGTTAATGGAGTGTGTTTGATGCTGTTGCAGTAATTGATTGTTTTGCATCTGTTGCGGTTGTTGGCCAGATGTCTGTTGCTGCTGTGTCTGCTGAATCGGATTAACATTTTGTGGTGGTATACTGTTGGGCTTTACTTCATCTTGTTTCGGATGCTTTGCTATTTTTGCTGCTGTTATGCTGTCCTCTAGATCATCTAGTTCATTAAAATCGGATGCTGAACTACTGGAAGCATTTGATGCTACATACGTGTATGGTTTACGAACTTGCTGTTGCTGTTGAACATTTTGTTGTGGATTTATTTTACGGATATTTGCATTTGTTGTAGTTACTAAGGTTGGTGATGGTAAACGTTGAATCGTACTACCTATACGTTGTAAAGGTGCATGATAACGATTTTGTGTTGCAGGCCTAATATTATTATTCAAACCAACTCTGTTAATCTGATTCACTGTAGTAGCTCTAGCGGGAATACCTATTGGACGAATGTGAACGTTTGAATTCGGTGCTCTTACAATGGGTCTGATAGATGTTTGAGCTCGATTAGCTGCAACAGGACGCGTTCGAGCAAATCGAGGTCGTTGTTGTGCTTGAATAACAGTGTTTTGCTGAACTGGCGGTGGTGGTTGAACGCTAGTCATTCGTGGCATGCGCATTCGCATTAGGGATTGTTGTTGATGTTGCGCTGATGCCTGTTGTTGTTGAACAGGCCTATGTTGTTGTTGAGTTACTAATTGTTGATGGGTCATTTGCATAACCCGTTTAGGTTGTTCATAAGCATATGTCAGTTGCTGTGGCCGCAATACAACATTAGAAGCAGAATGCTGAACAACAATTTGTTGCTGCTGCGGTTGTTGTTGATTTTGAATTTGCTGTGGTGGTGTGATAATATGTTGCTGTTGCGGTGATTGTTGTAATATTTGCTGGTGTTGATTTGATGGAGATGGAGTTGTTGCGGTTTCAACGACTATTTGTTGCTGGTTTGGTGATTGTTGGTAGTGCATTACGACCTGCTGTTGATGCTGAACAGCTTGTTGAACTGGTTGAGCAGTTATACCAGCTTGCAAATTCTGTTGAACTTCATTGATTTGTTGCTGGGCATCACCCGGATCAGTGTAAAATATCTAAATAAATTGGTCAGCATTATATCTTTTAAAGATATATATATATATAAATAAACTCACCTGTACGGCCTGATTTGCAAAACTAGAAGTGTCGTTTTGAATAGTATCCTCCTGGATTATGTATTGAGTTTCCGGAATTTGTTGTTGTTGCGGCTGCTGGTAAACAATCTGTTGCATTTGGCCATCGTTTATTATTTGATTCTGGCTAAGAATAATTTGTTGTGGATTTGCAAATTGTCCGTCTTCGCCCATGGTTACAATTTGGTAGTTATCCATGTTTATATCAGGGTACAGTCTTTTTATCTCATCAACATCGGAACACACAATTTGGTAATATTTATTATTGGCCATGGCAAAATTTGATTTGCAGTAAATAGCTAAATAACAACACAGAACAGACACATTAAAAAAAAACCTTTACCGGCAACTTAAAATAAGGTAAAAATTGAATTGTTTTTTAATATAAACCAAAAGGCGTGAACAGAAAATAAATCTGTTATCCTTTTTATTATATTATAAGTAATATTTATATCTTCTATTAGGTTTATTTAATTTCAAATAACAAAGTAAACAATATAAAAATACATATATA
>JAAAKO020010342.1:0-34354 GCA_010015015.2 Bolitophila cinerea | reverse complement strand
CTTGGCCACCGTCTGGGCCGCTTCACCGTGCTTTGACCACGACCGTTTGCGCTTCAAGTTGTCGCAATTGACCCACTTTTCATCGCCAGTCACCATCCGCTTCAGAAACGGGTCGATTTTGTTGCGATTCAGCATATATTCGCATGCGTCGATACGGTCAAAGAGGTTTTTCTACGTCAATTCGTGCGGCACCCATACATCGAGCTTCTCTGTTAATCCAAGCTTCTTCAAATGGTTTATAACGGTTTGATGATTCATGCCCAGCTCTTGGCCGATGCTACGGCTGCTACTATGACGGTATCTCTCGACCAATTCAGCAATTTTGTCGCAATTTTCGACGGCAGGCCTACTGGAGCGTGGCGCATCTTCTACCACCTCTACACCAGAACGAAAACGTTGAAACAGTTGTGCGGTTTAAATGGAAAATGCATCGGGTCCATAAACTGCACAAATTTTATTGGCGGCTTGAGATGCATTTTTACCTTTGTCGTAGTAGTACTGTATAATTTGCCGGATTTTTTCTTTATTTTGCTCCATGTTTGCGACGCTATAACTCACGAACGACTAAACCAAACAACAAATTGTCAAAAAACATTTTAGCTCGTGAAAAGGCCTTTCCCTCAAGCTATAGCATTACCCGATGCGATGAATACAACTAGAACTACACGCTTACAACGACACCGAAAATACCGCAAAACTTTTTTTGACAACCTTAACTAATAAATATATGTAAAAAAATGTTCCTCTCTTGGTTTTTTTATTTTCATAGAAATAATAATAAACGTAGTTTTTTCAAAAAAGTTAAAAAAAAATCATATTTATTTATTTTGTTTATAAAACTCAACAATACCCAATAAGGACTCTATTCGAGTGTGTCCTGCTTTTCTTTGTCCAAAACCTGATCATGTTATCTATAACTTCTTTTAAATTTGGCAGACAAATTTTGACACAACCACTTAAAGTACAATACACAACAAAACAAAACATTCTGCTGCCCTCATTTTTGCAAAGTTTTACTCCATTTTTATTATTGACAGTTATATGTTTGTCATTTGTCATATGTTTTATATACAATATAATTGTACCATAAAAGCCGCCAATAATTTATTTACTACACGCAAACATTGTTTTTTTTTATTATGTATGATCGAAAAACCGCTGTGCTTTAGTTAACCATAAATAAAATAATAATAATACACACCTCTTCACCTTTAAAAAGTGTCAATATCATAAATTACAAAATTTCAAAATAAAAAGTAAAATATTGAAATGAAAAATACTTTGGATTATATGCAAAACTTGACTATGCTATAGACATAGTGGACGAATGAATAAATGATTATATATATATATATATATATTTTTTATAATGATAATTGAAGTAAATGGGGTTTTTATTTTATATAATCTTTAAACAATATTATTAATTTATTATTTTACATATTTCATAAAAATAATATAATATACAATGTCGATAAACTCGTATATTATAAATATATAAGTAAAATGCGTTTTTATATAAAATATGTATTACAATGTTTTATATATTAGGTATACAAAATGCCGTGCCTATGCCACTGCGTCGAAGGTCGTCTGGTCGTCTGCAAACCGGGAAACCGAAGTCGGATTTGAATTGAATAATTGTTTTTTTTTTCATTTCTCGTAACATTTGTGTATAACCCAGCATTTAATTAAACGTTATTATATATAGTAATAATATGCAACGACGATTTTGCAGCAGGTGATATTTGATTTAATGTATATGTAAAAATATATTTTTTTTAATATTGTGTTTAACTTTTTTTACTAGAGTTTTTTTTAGATATATTTTGTATATTTGAAAGTAAAATATAGTGCACAAAAATGGGTTGATGAATGCTTGCGCCGAACTTCATAAAAAATGCGGTATGGACATTTTTTTCGCGTTTTTTTTAATCAAATGTTTAAAAAATGTGGACAAAAATTAAAAAAAAATAACAAAAAATTGGCATTGTCTGCATGCGCCAACAACCTTCAAAAAATAGCAAAAAAGAGCCCAAAACAAGATAAACAGCAAAAAAACAAAGATAAAATAAAAATAGAAAAACAAAAAATATATTTTTTTAATTTGTCTTCCTTCGCCAAAAATCTTTTGAAAAATTGTATTCTTATAATGTTTTGTAATCTCTTTTTTAGGGATCATTAAATATCAAATGGGCAAGTTAAAATTTCGACGTTTTAGTAAATTATAGGAAATAAGTGACTTAATGGACGAGTGCAAGTAGTGCATATGGGTTCGATTCCAGCAGCTGGTGCGTAAAAATAGCATCTATTAAATATTCGTTTCTAATAACTATCAAAAGCCTAATACTGACAGAAAATGGTCAATTTTAATAAAGTTAAATTTGTCGTCGACAACTACACGCACTCGAAAAACTTAGTATGTAGTGATAGTGAGGAATATCTTAGAGCATAGAAATATTCCGAAAAATATTCATCAGAAGCATTAGGCGTCTCCTAAACACCGGGAATATACTATGATTGTTCGATCAAATATGTTTTAATACTGGAGCAGTTAGGCAGAACCACATAACCAGTAAATGGTCAATGATGAATCTGGTGCACGCCATCGTACATTACCTATAAAGCTGAAGCTGAAGCTTCTTTTCTACTTTCTTAGATAATCTATTTAAGAAGCTTATGTTTAAATTTCAAATCAATCGGATAAAAACTCTGTGAGTTTTACTGTGTTCCAATTTGAAAACAACAGTTTAAGAAAGACTCGTATTAAAGTATTAGTGTTTGAATTGTACCCGCTGCCAACACACATACACCGACACAAATACACCTACGCTTCAATTAGTATTAAAATTTAAAAAAAATTGTCCAACCATTTTTTTAAAAAGGGTATCACCAAAAATAATTCCGCAGTCCTAATAATATACACACCTAATATTTTTTTGCCTTATGAAAACATATAAAAAAACAAATTAATATTATACTTACTTTTACTCCGTTTCAGCGAGTCTTTTCCTTCGATATCCGGAATGCAGTCCATGTGGCACGCGCTGACGCGCCGGAAACGCAATGATGACAGTAGCGGCGAATCAAAGTTGGCCCGAGTGCTGACCCTCTTTGACCTGACCGCGCTTGGTGTCGGTAGCACCCTCGGTCTGGGCGTATACGTGCTGGCCGGTGCAGTGGCTCACGATCAGGCTGGACCTGCGGTTGTACTATCGTTCCTGGTGGCTGCCATTGCGTCCGCTTTCGCCGGTCTGTGCTACGCTGAGTTTGCTGCTCGCGTGCCCAAGGCAGGCTCTGCGTATGTGTACAGTTACGTGAGCGTCGGTGAATTCGTGGCCTTTACGATTGGCTGGAATCTTATTTTGGAGTATGTCATTGGTGAGTTACTTGCTGCGTATTGCGGTAATTAAAATATAGGCTATCTCAATTTAAAGCCACATCATCTTCGACACACCTATATTAGGTGCATTCAGATCCTATCTAACATTTGCTGTTAGAAATTCGGATTCGGTGATGAGAATTTTACCCCGGCGACGCTGGCCCCGCTTTATTGACTTTTAAACAAGAGAAAAAAACGCAATTGAAACTTAATTTTAAGAATTTTATTTAATGTAATTTCCCCATGTCGACATTTACACTATAGTTTTGGTATTTTTCCCCGCGTTCGCTCACCCCGCCAACAGTAACACATTTTTTAATTGTATTTCATACAAAGGACCTACATCCCGCTAATTTCGCACATTAGAATTTCGTACGCTCACCCTACAGTCGCCCGCCCCGCTTACCTGAGGGTGATTATAAATCGTATTTTGAAGGTGTATATACTTTATTATCAATCATACGATATTAAACCTTTTAAAAAAGGTAACAAAACGGGCAGGCGACGGAGGGATGATCGTCCAAAAAATCAAATTCGTTTATATTAAATTCGTAAAAAATATGCGAAATTCAGAGGAGTGTAGGTCCTTTATATGAAATGCAATTAAAAAAGGTTTCAGTGTTAGTGTGGTGAGCTACCTCGGGGTAAAATACCAAAAACTTGTGTGAATGTCGACGGGGTGAAATTCCGCGGGATGAAATTCGCGATTTCTGAATTCTAAAAAATGAATGTCTCATGATGTGAATTCGTTCGCCTTCTGATTCTAGTTAATGGCGCTAATGGTGTCAGAAGTTTAGCAGTTGTACAAACAACATTTGCAGACTTCGTTTTACTTGTTGCTTACATTTTGTCTATCTTTCTCTATCTCTTTTATTTAATCTGGTGTATTCACGCTCAAAATATTTTATTTTACACCATTTAAATATTTAAAACATCAAACATTAGAACATATAGTAAAAATTCCATCAATATATATGCCATATGGCAGTTTTATCATATTATGGAAAAGTTATATATGTATATATACATATATACGTACGTAAAAACTAAATATAGACATATTAACATAGTGAATATTCTAAATTCAATGTTCTGTGATTTGTATAGTTAAGCGCAACCGGTTTTTCCCGCGACATCCGATTCTAACCTCAATCTGAATGTAACTGGTGCGTCTTTCTATAACCCATGGCTAACCAGATGCTTTGCGTACTTTTTTAATTACGGGTTGCTTTGCACAATTTAAACTACACGACGGCATTAATTTTCCTTTTATAAAGGCGGTTATTTTAATTTATATGTTTGAATTTGTAGGCACTTCAAGTGTGGCACGTGGTCTTAGCGGCTACATTGATGCGTTGATGGACCACAAGATGGGCGATTACATGAAGGAGGTTCTACCGATAAACGTAAGCTTTCTGGCAGACTATCCGGATTTCTTTTCGTTCATTATAGTGCTTCTGGTGGCCGGGGTACTGGCGGTAGGCGTTAAGGAGTCGAGTTTGCTAAACAATATTTTTACTACTGTTAATTTGGTCACTGTGATGATTGTACTTGTGGCCGGAGCCATTAAATGTAAGTGTATTTTTAAAAAATGCAGTAGTTGTTTTTTATTTAATACAATATCCTCTTTTACACGCAGCTGATCCAGCGAATTGGGCAATTCCAAAGGACCAAATACCAGCTGGCGTAAATGGCGGCGAAGGTGGTTTTATGCCATTTGGCATTGCTGGTGTTATGGCGGGTGCGGCGAAATGTTTTTATGGTTTCGTCGGATTCGATTGTGTGGCGACAACCGGTGAGGAGGCAATTAATCCAAAGCGTAACATTCCGCTGTCAATTGTAGTGTCGCTGATCATTATTTTTCTGGCCTATTTCGGGGTTTCGACGGTACTCACAATGATGTGGCCGTATTACTTGCAGGTTTGTCTCTATCGTCATATTATTATGGTCAAAAGATAAACATTGTTTTTTAATTTGTAGGATCCAGTGGCACCATTCCCACACGTCTTTCAAGAGATAGGCTGGATCGAGATCAAATGGATCGTATCAATTGGAGCCATCTTCGCACTGTGCACAAGCCTTCTGGGAGCCATGTTTCCATTGCCACGCGTCCTGTACGCCATGTCATCCGATGGTGTTCTGTACAAATTCCTAAAGCGCGTTCATCCTCGCTCGCAAACACCAATCTTAGCCACCATTCTCTCTGGCCTTCTAGCTGCCATAATGGCACTGCTCTTTAATTTAGTGCAGTTAATCGACATGATGTCTATCGGTACCCTAATGGCGTATACGATCGTCTCAATCTGTGTGCTCGTGTTGCGCTACCAGTGCGATCGCCTGGCTGGCGGAGAAGCGGACCTTACAACCGCCAAGATCGTGCGACAGATCTTTAACATTAACTTTGCGAAGCATCCGAATAGCCTTTCATCAGCTATCACCAAGATTGGCATTGTCGTCTTTAGTGTATTTGCCTGTGTATTATGTGCCCTAATCGGATACACAGATATTGACTTTGAGCATCCCCTAGAACTGGCAGTGTTCGTAGTCGTTATCGCCGCGATGTTGCTGATTATGCTGTGCATTGCCCGGCAGCCTGTTTCGGATGTAGAACTGTCGTTCCGTGTTCCTCTTGTGCCACTGATTCCATGTCTTAGTATAGTCATCAATTTATACCTTATGTTCCAACTAGACCTACTCACTTGGGTTCGTTTCATAGTTTGGCTGGTCATAGGATACGCTATTTATTTTACGTATGGTATGCGTCATTCGACTGAAGGGGCTCTGCAACGCAAAGAGGCGGAAGCAGAGGCCAACACAGATTTTGAATATACTAACCGCATTTCGATAATGCCCAACGAGAAAGCGGCAACTTCGAGAAGTAGCTACACGATCACACGGTAAACGCCCTGCCCGGCGGAGGCTGTATAGTTTGTATGCGTATCTTTTATATACTTTACCCAGAGAAATATGTGATATCTTGAAGTATTTGAATGTTTTGTGTTTATTTTCACTTTATTTTGTATAATAAGATACAAAAAATCATTTACATAATATTTGACTTATTAAAAATCTTTATGCGTTTATATTGTGTTTTTTTGGTAGAAAGCTGCGAATATCATTAGGTTTTTAGAGTTTTTCCTTTTATTATAATTTTTGTTGTTACATATCGTAGATTTTTAATGCGATTGATCTTGAATTTACTCAACTCGATATCTGTTGAGATTTTGAGATGATGTCGTTGATTTCTTTGTAGCGTATTGTCTGTCAAATTCCAATTTGGATAAAATTACTGTAAAGTCGCTCCAATTTTGGCTATTTGTTATAAGACGCAATTTCATAAGTATGTCTTGGGTTAAATTTTTTGAACCCACACGGAAAGGAATAAAAATCTTTGGTATAATTATTTAATTTTTTTACATAGAAGTATTAAATTGTAAATAAAATATTGGTTTGAATAAAAATTTCAGGGAATTTGATTTAAATTCAATTTATGCATAATACACTAAGGTTAAATACTTTATCTATCGACCCGATTGTTAAAAATATCAATAAAATAATGGCAACTATTTAAATAATAAATATACACAAATAAAAATATCTTTGAAGTTCTTGTAGCTTAATAATAAACAAAGATTTAGATAATAATCTTCTAACTTCTTACATATATCTTTACGTAAAATCCGTTATACATTAACCAAAGACATGTTTTTAATTATTTTACTTGTTTCCTAGATAGCTTGTTGGAATTCAAAAATGGATTTTAACCAATGCAATTTAAAAAAGTGCATTTTGCGTTTTGTACTTTGATTATTATGAATTAATCTTAACTATAATTTTAATGTTTCCCTGAAGTATTAAATAAGACAAACTTACCACCACCTTTTTAATTCAATACAAAAAAAATGTACACCTTTACATTCCCTGGTAAATACAATTATAGTTTTTGCTAGTCTTTCCTTGTTTTTTTAATTAATACAAATTCTTCCAAGCCATATGAGCTTTCACAGGATAAAAATGCAAGATACTTGTAATGAAAATTATTTTTTCGCAAAATACAATTGATGTTGTTTGTACATGTGTAATCTCTAATACGAACGCATGTGCGCCGGAGCAACGGCCTGACGCGTATGCACCGTTTGAGCTGCAGCCGGAATCGTTGTGCATCCCACGCACGTGTGCAATGTGTCATGAATATAGATGTCACAGTCATTGCAAAACATCTGATGGCACAGGTCACACTGGTACACATGCTTGTCATTTGACTCCGTAAATGTTTTCTGGCAAGCATAGCAGAACTCACACTGACGACTAAACAGATGCTCCTTGAAGTGATTCACTGGGAACAGGTGGTGATAGGATCGAGCGAGATGTGGTGCCGAAACTAGTGTCAGGGCACAGGCTGTGCACTCGACGGGCAGTTCACAGTATTTGCTTCCACACTGTGGACAATGGTAACCACTAGCCGTTAGCTTGCTGGGCTCATCAACGCTATCGATATGACTGTATTTTAACAAAAACATATTATTATTATTTAAAATAAAACTGAATTGCTCAGAGAATTTCTTACCACATGCACATTGTCAGCGGAGGATCTTTGCCGTCCTCGTTCTGGCCATGCGGGAAGCCCATTTTGATCAGAGAGTTTTCTTGTGTCAGTGCCGCCGGAGGTGGGTCAATATGCTGCAACAGTTGATCCCTAAAATGCGAGTCGTCTAACACAGCCCCATACACGCCACCGGTTTGCTCCGCCAGATACCTGCAAATCCTAATCTCAGCCGACAAACTAACCACTGAGCATCGTACGCCCTCTTTCTTCAGCGAGTCAATGGTTGTGTTAACATTTGTCGGATCGCACGTTGTCAGGCTGCCCATGATAATCAGAATCTCACGCGAAGCATGCGCCGGGATCATTTTCAGTGTTTGCATGGCCAAATCCAAGCCGTTTTGCAGTGACGGCTCTCCGACCAGCGGCGTTTTATGGAGTAGCTTTATCGCTTTGACGTGTTGACGAGAACTGCCTGATAGTTCTGTGATTTTATCTGCACGTTTGCCTTTTAATCCAATTAGACCCACTTGACTGATCGGATTCTGGTCGAAGAACTCCTCCACAAAGATCTCCAATAGTTTAGCTGTACACATGAGACGCGTTGGCTTTAGATCTGGCATTGACATGGACTCGGAACAATCTATTATTATGAACAAGTGCCGCATCATTCCCAGACGACTTTGACCCTTTTTGTTTGCCTGTCGCTTGCGTTTGGCCTTTTGAATGATGTCTGCAATGGCACCCTCAACCATACCATCGTCATCCTCTTTGATTGCTTCCCTGTATGATTGCGTAAAAATAAAATAAAGTGTAAACAAAAACGAACCGCGTCAAATTTGAATTGAGGTTATGTATGTGTACCATGTCTTTTCATAGCCGGTCTCCCAGCGATACTCTTTGGGGTCTTCTTCATCAACCATTATTAGACAGAATACACTGAGTTCCAATAATAATAAATATATAATAACAGGAAAATGCGAATTCTACAAATAGTTCGGACAACACAAGAGAGCGTCCTGCGTTCAAGGGTTCAAGAAAACCAATAACACTAACAAATTGAATTTGTGTCAAAATGTGCACACAAAATTCACAACAATTTGATGACAGCGGTTGCAAGCAGCACACAATGTCAAAATGTCAATAACCCAATGCACCGCGCATTTATTTATGAAATGATGCACAAAAAGTGTGGGCGTTAATATGTGGTGCTTGTTGTGTGGAACCAGCTCCGTTCGCTTACATGTAACCATCAGCATGGCCGCTCGCACATTGGTCGGCCATTAGCGTTTGACAATCCGACGTCGCTTTGTGATTGGTCGATAGCAGCAGCATACCCATTTTGTGATGCGTAAGCGAACGGAGCCGCCGCTGTGAACTCTCAAGTCAAGTCAAAGATACACAAGTATAGAAAGAAGCAGCCGATCTAGAGTATACGTATCAGCAGCAGAGTTGTGCGCAAAGTTTTGCAGTGTTTTATCAGCCTGAAAGAAGCCGTCGTTTGTCTTACGACCCTAGCTAACTTGTCCGAGTTCCACATTAGCGTGCAGGTAATTGTTGTTGTGGCAGTGGTTTATTTAGAGATTTGACAAAGTTTCAAGAGAGTTTTGCGCCATGGGCCAGCTAGAAAAATGTAAACTTTTCTTCTGTCGCAATTTTGCCGCGTTCCGTCACAAGCGCACCCAGCAAACGGCGCAAGCGACATTATTGCATTGCGTTGGGCAATTTTTCTCTGTGACTCGATAGAGATCTTTAAGAATGAATATCAAACTCCTGGCAGAAGTGTATTCCAAGCAAATGGCATTCTTGGCAAGTCTCCGTATGGTGGTGGCATTGTGGTATAGATATTTACATATGTTGTATGTGATATATTTATATGTTTTAAAAGAATGTGTCTAGTGTAAACAGCTTTGCGCGCATCAATCAAAATCGGCTGTGAACTCGGGCTGTTTACAATGTTGCATCATTTTAGAGTGAAGCTAAATCCGGTGGGGTTATACACCTACAAATAGATTTTTTTTATTTATTATTTTGGATAAAAAATCGTTATTTTTGTATAACTATTTTTATCCTAATGTACCACATTTCACAATTTCAATCAAATAAGGATTTTAACCTACACAACCATCCCAAAACCATTTTGGGGGGAGGGGGTAGAATCTAAAGTTGCAGTTATTTAAAAAAAAACTTTCCTAACAATTATGATTTATTAGTTTTTTTAAATAAAGAATAAAGAAACCTATAAAAGGGTGCGATAGGAGTTTTTGCTCAAAAAAAAGAATATACAATTATCGACCCATTACAAGCATTTCAGATGATACATGTGTCTCCACCACTTAGTAATTTACCCTTATTATAATAATTTTTATTTTATTGAAATTATTTTTTGGAATATAAAAATATAAAAAAATCTTTCAACCTGTATTTATATTTTTAGTGTACTAAATAACAATGGGAAAGGAAGTGGATCCATCCGACATTGGAAAGCACGCCGATTTGATTAGAAGTAAGCAATTCATTCAATTAAGTATTTTTTCACATAACTAAGTCTAAAATTGTTTTTCCTGCAGGTGCCCAAATGGAAATGGCCCAGAGTGACGTTCTTGTGTGTGGCACCTGTCATGCGGTGTTTCATTTTGTGGAACTATTCCGTGAACATAAGCAGGGAGGCTGTGATCTAGAGTCACCGCACAAGGAGAGCGTAAGCATCATATACAATAATGGGATTCTATTATAAGCTAGGTTAAATGTTGGATTTTTTTTTAGCGGGAGAACAAACCGAAGGTGTGGGCTTATCTACTGTGGAAGTCATCGCAGAATGCCGAAAAGAAGAATCTAAATTCGAACTCGTGGAAACTGTACCAGACCTGGTTGAAGATGGACGAGCAGATTCGCGAGACGTGGATCGTTGCAGGTCGTACGATTCAGTCGTTCACCAAAATGGGACAGGGCACGCTCCATGAGATGCCCGTGAAGATTACAAAAACGGTGGTCGACACGTCCGCGGATTCGGCGAACGAGCAAAAAAGTGAGTGTCCATATTTTATCTATTTCTTTTTAGATTGAATGTATTTTTTTTAGAATTGACACCGTTGCCTAAAATGAACCAGCGGATGACACCCAAGGTAGTGGCTAAAGTCGAACGCAAGGACGAGAACGTAAGCAATTTGAAATATAAAAACAAAACAGTATATTATGAAAATTCCTCTAAATTTAGAGATAAAACCAATATTTTTAAAATATAGGTTTTATTTTTGATTCAAGAAATAAAGTTTGGTATAAATATGCCGAAACTGCTTTTGATTAAATATTAGGTCAATGGTGCCTGATGTTTATTACTAATTTCTTATGACCAAATTAAGGTGTTATGGAATATAGAAATATTACACCTTCAAAGTACCATTTAAAGAATATCTAGTGAATATCTATTTCATTTGTGATTTTTATTCGAACGTGTATCAACCCTGCTCGAGGGACCATATTATTTCGTTTTGAAAGCCACATTTTATGAGTCATATATGCAGAAAATGTAGATTTTTGAAAGGTTTAAAGGGACATACAAATTACATGTATAAGTTTTCTATATTTAGGATATCATTATCAAATATATTTAAACTAGGCACTTTTGAAAAACTATATAAAAAAGCTAAAGTTAATATAATTTTCAGCAAATCCCCAACAAATTTTAAGTTATTTTTTTATATTCAGGAATCTGACCTTCAGTCCTCGTTTGACTCTATAAAGTCGCCAGAAAAACAAGAACCTGTCGCTCGTCTTATAAAGAAACCAATAGTTCGATCACCCCTTGCCAAACTGCCGGCCAATCCGGTGCTACTCAACAAGGGATTCAAGTATGCATATACAAAAAAAAAAAATTTATGGAACTAATAAATGTATTTTTTTCCAAACACAGCAAAACCGCCTCACGCTCTACCCCAAATACCGACGAAACCGAGACACAGGTTATCGAGAAGATACTCGCCAAACGTTTTAATCCCAGGCGACGCGAACACGAGTACCTCGTCAAGTGGGAGAATTTCTCGCATGACCAGAACACATGGGAACCACAAACGCACCTCGAAGAGTGCTCACAGCTTCTCGACACCTTCGAAAAACAGTTGGCTCGTCAGAAAGAGCAGCGAGCCGCAGCCGCTGCCAAACAAGCTGCCCTTGTACAGCAACAACAACAGCAACAAACTGAGCAGGAATTGGCACCTTCATCTGGTGTTGTGGCTGACGACGTATCATCGTTATCTCCGAGTCGTCTAATTCGAAACTCAAAGGTGAAGGCTATGGACCAGGTAAAGCAATGGTGTGCCGACAACGAGGAAAATGCAGCCGCTGCTTCGGCTAAGCGAAAGCTCGACGACAGTGATTTCGATCACGATTCCGAGCTAGACGATTCTATGTCTCCGTTGAAACAAATTAAAACCGAAAATGTGGCAGTTGCAAATGCCTTGCAGAAGGCTGGTCAGTCGGGAAGCAGCGTGCGCATTGTGAAGCAGAACACTGGTGCAGCAGCTAAGGTGAATGGACTCAAGTCGCCCGAAAATAATGCCGGCGAAATTGTGTTCACAAGCTCAAAGGAAGGCAAGCAGACGGGAATCGTTAAAAAGCCCGGTGTCACTGTTAGTCCAGTGAGTTTTAAATTACAAATTATTTTGTATGATTTTTTGTATGTATCTAATTGCAATTATTTCCTTGCTGCTTTCGTGTAGACCACACGTAATGAGGCTCAGGTTCGTGTTGTCGCCAAGGGAGAGACCACCACCAGTGGTGTTGTACGCATTACACCAACGGGCGCACAAGCAACACCTCCAAACAAGCCAGCATCTCGTGTTACCGTCACAAAAGCTTCGCCCTTGGCAACACCTTCACCACAACAGAGTGGTATTGTACGTGTTCAGCCAGGTGGAACACCGAAGCCAGTGGTCAACACCCGACCAGCTGCACCTCGCTCTACCACCACTATTCGACCTGTCATTGCAGCTGCAGCACAACCTGTCCCTCGACCCGTTGTCGCTCGTCCAACTTCATTGGCTCAGGTATTTTAGTCACAGTCATTTTGTGCAGGAAAGATAATTCTTATATTATTTTTTCTAATATCTAGGTTCAAAAGAACTCTATCTCGCCGGCCAACTCGCCAAGCAACGTACAGATCACTAGCCAGAAAACTGGAGGCATCACACGTGTCGTACGCAACACACCGAATGCTAAACAATCCCAGGAAGAAAAGATCGCTGCCCTTACACGTCATGGCGACCTGAAAATCACACGCAAACAACTTCCAGCACTCCCAGTGAAGCAAGAAGAAGAATTCGTCCCTACGTTCCAAGTTAGGCAGCCCGCCTCCGCCGTACATGTACAACAGGTACAGGCACCACCGAGTCCACCGCGAGAGCTAACGCTATGCCCAAAAACCGGAAAGGTTCTCGGTCAGGCCGAAGGTGAACCAACCCCATCACCTAGTCCAGAACCAGAACAGAAACAGAATGATGAAGAGATGGAGGAGATGCAGTCGACCATGCTTATGTCCGAAGACGGGCAGATTCAGCAGTTGATGACCAACGAAGATGGATCACCGATGATTGTGACCGGTGAGGATGGAACTATATACCAGGTGGCCGGTAAGAACGAGCAAGGTCAGACTGTGTTAATTGCCCAGGGTCAGGACGGTGAGCAACAGTGTGTGTTTGTTGCAGCAGAAGATGGCGATGACGGTATGCTGACGCTTGACACAGCCGTAGCTGAAGCTGTCCAGGCATTAAAACCAGAACATGAGGTAATTTTTATTAACTAATTTCTCTACCTAATTGGATTGTTTTTTTATTATTAAAAAAACGTTTGGTCTTTAGGCTGAGGAAACATCCGAAAATACACAGTTCATTATCAAGCAGCAGGAGGACAACGAAGAATCTGACTTGACGCAACAATTGACAATTGCCACAGACACAGACTCACAAGAGGGACAGGTTACGGCCGAAGTGGTGCAAGCTGACCTACCATCACCAGGTAATTTCCGTTCAGAATTTTGTATCTCTTGTGCTTATAATTTTGACAAAAATCATTTAATTCTCGACAGGTGGTACTCGCAAAGTAGTTCTACTCCTACCCGACGGTAGTTTTATGATGACCGAAGTTAGCGACGAACAGTACCAATCTTTGAATTTGGTACAATAGACCAGAAATGCCCAGCAGCGATGCGTTTGCGATATATACAATTCATAGTTTATACATTTAACTATGGTGTCCTTTACTTAGTGAAAACTGGTGAAAGAGGACGAGAAACGGGAGAACAACTACCCACATTATGAATATTAGCATAAAGTATATAGCAGTATAGATAGTTTTAATTTTAAAGCGTTCAAACGCGACTGATCTTAAATGCACTCACATAAATACACACAACTACACACACATTTATATTAATGATTAATATATATATGTATTTACTATTTGTCTCTATTTCTGTGTATCGTACACGGAATAAATAGTAATATTACTAATTATTGCGTTTTTTCGCCGAATGATTTTAGAAATAAAATTATTGCAGCAATACTTTATTTTTAATTTGTACAGATTATATTGACAAGTTTTTTTAATTTAAGTTCTTTAATAATGAACTCAAGTAGTTTTTGGTTTAAATAATGAGTTTTTCGTAATTATACTAACTAACCCAACTAGTAAGTACCAAAGTGAACCTTTTTAAAATTTTAATTCAACAACTAAAACGAAACAACATTTTTAGGAAAAATATAATTAATTATAAAATAAAAGTATTTTTTATTTTGAAGACGTTAAATTATTGTTTTTTTTTATGAATTTTGCAATAAAAAATCCAACGGTGTCTCGGAATATCGGATCAGAAGGTGTACGCAACGGATCCAGTTCGGGACCGAATCTTTGAACCAGGAGTCTAAAATTTTTAATTAGTTTTTTTAATCGGTCGTCATGTGTTAAAAGTTTTCTTACCTTTGTGCATCGGTAAGACCTGCCTCAGACCATCCAGGACCTCCAAATATAGGCTGGGCAGAAACGAGTTCAAGTTGTTTGAATCGATCTAGAGCCCAGCTAACGATACCTTCGTTCTCTGTTACCGCAACAGTACATGTACTGTACACCAAGGTGCCACCAGGACGCAGCAGCTCGACGGCGGCTTTGAACAGTTTTTTCTGTACCAGTGGGAATGAGGCAAGCATTTTAGGGCTCATGTTGTTCCGTAACTGTGGTCGATTGCCTAGTGCCGAGCACGGTGCGTCTAACAATATACGGTCAAAGGTATTCCGTGCAAATGGCGGCTCCAAAATGCCTGCGATGACATTCTCTTGAAAGCACTTGGTCGAATCAAAAGCAAAGCATCTAACGCATTTTAATTCGAACGTCTCGATTTTTTCCTGCAATGCTCTTAATTTGTTTGGTGTTTTATCTAGTGCCACCAGTGTACCCTGGTCTTGCATCATCTCAGCCAAATGTGTAGTTTTGTTACCTGGTGAAGCACACATGTCTAAAACAGTTTCACCGGGAAGCGGCGCAAGCACATGCCCGCACACAATTGATGGAAGATTCTGAAGCATTGCATGCCCAGCCGGAAAGTACGTGTCTCCAATACTTGGCACACCGAAGCGGGTACTGTTCAACTCTACGGCAATGCCACTTGGAGTCAAGTTATCACCAAACAGCTGATATCGCTGCATTCTGGCTGTACCGATGCCGAGAAATACCTTAGCGCTAGATTCGTAGACTGTGTTTGTACCTTTTTTACATGTACCATTTAGATCGGCGTATACATTGACCGACTCTCCGACACGAGTGCCAGTCTCCATGGCCAAAATTCCGGGTGCGAATATGTGCGCTCCACGTAGTATTGCAGCACCACATGAAACGTCTACCACTACTTCTTTAGTATGTTGCAGTGGTTGCGATAAAGTAGAAGTGCACGGAATCGTTAGCACGTCTGGACATTGATCCAGGGGTGATACTTCAATGCCAGGAAAGGCGAGGCTACGTTTTTGGAGTACTTCTGAAATTTTTGTCCGCATTTGTGAAACGTTTGAACGCAGTCTGCTTACGCGAACTGTCGTGGTCTTGGGCGTGCGACAAAGCCATGCCATTAGATCCGTTGTGTCAGCTTCAATCTAAAAAAATATATATCGATGAAAATTAAAAAATAAACAATTTGGGACATAATTTAAAACTTGCGCGCAATTACAAGATTTATAATAGCAATAGGAATTTATACCATTTAGATTTAGTTTGAAAACCGAACACCGAGCGGCTCAATGTTCGAATTTGACACTTGCAATCGGCAACATGTCAATAATCGCGTACACCGCAAACACGTTCCTATCTTCTGTCTTCCTTCGCTCGATCTGACTAATCCATTTTAGTCTTTCAATTTCATATTATTACGTGGTAGGTTGTATAAAAACAATATATTTATAAGAGTAGATAGTTAGTACTAACCTGCTTTGTGTCCGATTTACCACGTATAAGTGCGCCTAGTTCGGGATACTTCACAAAAGGCGTTCGTGGATATACCATATTGATAGGAGTTAGTGTTTTTGTTGTGCGAGCTGTGAGTAACTATGATTTCATTCTATATTTCTGATATTATTTCTGTGCCATATATATGATGTGAAGTTAGTGTAAGTTACGTTTTGAATTCGTGTTGTGTTGTAGACGATAACCTATAAAATATAATTTGATATTTTTTTGGTTATTTTAATAATAACAATATTTTGGCGACTAAAATCAATATAAAGAATGTTCGGCTGCAGTATTTTGGAACTTTTAAACCTTTATGTGGTGATTGGAAGATCTACCAGACCACAAATACCGGTCAAAATTGTTGTCGGTTACCTACCTTTATACGGGAAAGGGTTAAAGATTTAAATATAACATTTTAAATATTTTTTAACAAACCCCCCATGTTTAAGAAGAGGAAAATTCCAAAGGTTGTATAGTAAAAATCTCCAACTATTTAAGTTATTGCTTGATTTACTCTAGGATTTTCGATTCTCTATATTAATATTAATTTTAATTTATACTAGTTTACACTATTTTAATTATACTAGTTTTGCTATTATATATTATACATTTGTGTAGCTTGTTGTTTTAGATATTTCTATTGTAATTTTGTAATTGTATTTAAAAATACTAGCAAAAACTAAAACTATTATTATATAGTTTTCTTTTTTGGGACATATGAATATAATCAAAAAAACACAGGCTATCACGTTTATACATGTATCAATTATTTTTTTGAATTGTGCTGTTTACTTTTTGGAATGCGGAATTGAAATAAAGGCTAATATGCCTCATGTCTCTTTGAAATGGACATAAGTTCCATAGGCTTTATGTCCGTTCAGATTAGGACATAATAATATTCCATGGGCTTTATGTCCATTTGAAAGAAATATAAAATGGGATGTAGGCTTTATGTCATCCAGCATTTAGATTATTAAACTTTTAATTATTTGTAGTAAATTAAAAAAAAACAAACGGAAGGATAATATTAAAAATATGTACCAACATCAACAAACTGATTACAATCCGTTTAATTACACATCTTCACTTTAATCATACCGAAAAGTGCCATCTTCCGTTCGCTTCCTACACTTGTCTGAAAGCTGAAACAATTCGACCATTCCACACATCATATATTCTGTTTCACGCATACACAAACTTTTCCCCTCCCGCCGCGCGCTCGCCGATACGTGGCAGCAGCGACTACGACCCGAGCGTATTTGTTCCACGTCCGCCATTTTGACATCTACACGACAGTTTTCGAAAAGAAGGGAACTTGTCCGTACCGTTGTTTTTACGTTTTTTAACCGAAGTAGTAAGTTCGTCGCTCCAAAGCTATGTGAAAAGTGTTAATCGGTATTGTGTGCGTGCTTTTCAATCCAGTACAAATGTTAAAGTCGTAATCTGCGACCCAAAAGTGCGTCCAAAGTTTGGGTGGGTGACGAAACGCTAACACATACACCGCACACAATCGGTGAACCGCAAAACGTACTCACCACCACCGAGCTCACGCAAAACGTCCGAGTGTATGTGTGTGCGTGTGCGCTGACAAGCGATTTTTCTCCGGATCAGTGGTTTTTTTTCTACTTTGCCTGTGTGGCCGCCGTAAGCTTTACGTTAATGAAATTACACCGTTTATTCCGTGTGCATACTCGTTCATGAGAAAGAAGAATTTCATCAGAAGTGTGTTGATAAGAAAACTGAACTAAAATATGAAATTTGCATAGAGATGTCATGTGGAAGCAATTATAGGCCATCCTTTTTGAAAGGCCGATAACCATAATTTCTAGAAAAATCTTTAATCACTAAACAGCCCGCGGAAAATCCAACAAGTACATAAATTCAGTACACATTTTAATATCCGTACGCCGTTGGCTCTAGGTTAATTGCTAGATACATTGCATAACCCCACCCTCTGTCACATTGACTTGCTAGGGTAGTTAAATACTCTCAACTCTCATACGCATTTAACTGTATTTGGGGCCGCTCAAAGATCGAGCTATAGTCTTCAGACACCTTCCATGACTCATTCTCTCTGCGACCAAAAACATAAAAGGCGCCTGTTGTAAGCAAGTATGTGTATGTGTTTGATGACGCACACCCAGAAATTACAAACTTTGTTGGTAACAAACGTTCATTGTACGAAGATGTGCAGCCATGTTTGTTTTTCTTGTCACGTTCCCTTATGTTTTCGGCACCGCACTTGATTGAATTGTTTTCGTGCGGATAGATTATATGTACGCGTATGTTTGTCTCTCTGTTGTGGCGATGCGGTCGCCACGTCAGAATGCATTATAAATGATTAATAAAATGTGTTTTTTATATTTGCGTCTTATTTTTTTGTTGTATCAAACAAAGCCAACGAGAAAATATTTACAAATATAATTTTACTGAAATATCGACAAACACAGTATCTTAAATGTTACAAAAGGGCATCGAAAAGCACGAACACAAACCATGAAATACTCCAAAACAAATACAAATTTATTTTTTTAATATAATTCATTTAATATATTTTTTCTCTGTTTAGGTTTGTGAAACTGTGCGTGTGTGTCCGTTCTGTTAGTTCCGACTTAATTTGAAATACACAAACCGCTGCCGACTCCAAAATTCACCATGGGTAATGTGTTTGCAAATCTGTTCAAAGGCCTGTTCGGCAAGAAGGAGATGAGAATATTGATGGTCGGACTCGATGCTGCTGGTAAAACAACAATTTTATACAAACTGAAACTAGGCGAAATTGTGACAACGATACCGACAATTGGTGAGTCTTTTTTTATTGAATGCTTATCACAAGTTCAAATTTGTCTAGCCCAAATTTAGATTATCGTCTTTATGTTTCTGATTTCTTATCTTGTAATCATTTTTGCAGGTTTCAATGTCGAGACTGTAGAATACAAGAACATTAGCTTTACAGTGTGGGATGTGGGTGGTCAGGACAAGATTCGCCCACTGTGGAGGCATTACTTCCAAAACACACAGGTACGCCAACAAAGTCACTTTAAATGCTAAACATTTTTATTTATGTGTTATCATCATTTAGGGACTTATCTTTGTCGTGGACAGCAACGATCGAGAACGTATAGGCGAGGCAAGGGAGGAGCTGATGAGAATGCTGGCTGAAGATGAACTCAGGGATGCCGTTTTACTTATATTTGCCAACAAACAGGTTCGTTTTATTAACAACTATATCAAGGGTTTTATCGAATATAAAAGTAATCGTATTTTTTTTTCTTTATTTAACAAAAAGAAAAATGGTCAAAAAACCTAAATAGAATAGCATTATCGACTGACAATTTTTGTTTGAGTCATAAAAATGTCATGGGCACAATGAACCTTGGTTACATAAAACCTTATCTTATCAACCAATTATAACTAAAAATGCATCAACACGTTACAAAAAAAGCATAAAATATATTCATTTTAGATAGAATTTAAATATTATTAATTTAATGTATATTAAATATTCTGTGAATTGTAGGATCTACCAAACGCGATGAACGCTGCCGAAATCACCGACAAGCTGGGACTTCACTCCCTGCGAAACCGAAACTGGTACATTCAGGCCACATGCGCAACTAGCGGCGACGGTCTGTACGAGGGTCTCGACTGGCTGTCCAACCAGCTGAAGAATGCCAACCGCTAAGTATTGTTAGTGTGTGTGAACTACAACCATCCAATCCAACACCTCCCTAAAACAATACACATACAATTGAATACATACATGCGCGCTGAACCACAACCCCCACAGAAACAGAAAAGGAATGCGTGTGTGTGTGTGTGTGTGTGCAGAATGTAAAGCAACATAAGAATAAAAAAACAACAAAACAAGGAAATATCTATAATAATATTTTATTGGAGAAAAAACACAACCGAAACAAACAAAATTACTAAATAAGTACAGCAAAACAACAACAAAACTCTCACGAAAAATAATACATACATACACCAGCAAAAAAACATCATATTTATAAATATATAATGTACATTATTATCATATTCATTCATCTTAAAAAATGCGCAAACACGAGTAAAGGCATCTTGCAGTACGCATTTTAGTAAGGCTCACACATACACACAGTCACTCACGTGTACAGACTACACAGCCATCTACAACGGTTGTGCTCCCTGTAACCAGAAAAACAATAAAAAAAACACATAATGTGGAAAATAAATTGTTTTGTTTATTGTGTTTGTGTGTGTGTGTCGGCCCACTTTTTAATTGCAATTGCCAGTTTAACTTTTCTACGAGTGTGTGTGTAGACTGTAGACATTAGTTTATGATAATATCAATAACAACAAAAACAACTCCCTTAAAAAATCCAGAATATAATGAGTTTATAAATAATTACGATTATACATTTATAATAGATACGGATAAGTACATAAAAATAGCAACAATGGGACGGCAGACTCGAATGCAAACTAAACTAAAATGGTGTATGTGTGGTGATGATTTTAATTTCGCGTTTTTACTTTAATATAAACTATATTATTATTATTAAAGATATACACAACAACAACAAAACCACACCTGCTTTTCTGTGCGCTAGTGTGCGCGCAACGACTCTTGCATTAGTTTCTATTTCTACTATATTATGCTACTACACACATTTGATTTGATTTTAGACGTAAATTGTTTTTACTTTTTATTTTAATATTAATATAATTATGTTAACTATTAAGAGACAACTTGGAAGGTACAATACCCACATAAGCACGCGCTTGAGCGGTTTTTATGAAAGAAAGAAAAAATAAAATAAATGTTTGTTGTGACCAAAAAAACATAATTGTTATTTTTTTCTATGAATTCGAGCAGCTCTTTGCGTAAAATTTTCAAGTTTGTTACACAATATTTATGCTAATTCTGATTGGTCCTTTTTTGTTTTGTTTCGGTTAATTGCCAGCAGCCTCAAAGTAAAAAAGCGCCGGGATTAAAACTTAATCCTTTACTGGCTTAGCAATTTGAGAAAATGCAAATCTATGTATATTTTTTGTTTTGTCGTGTTTGCAAACATACTGCGAGAATATAAAGCAAAAAATGACAAATAATACAATCGAAATCTTTACATACAAAATAAATCTGTGTTAAAAGGACAAAGTATAATTTTAAAATATGTAGCCACAAAATTATATATGTGTTGTTCATGATGCAATTCCAATTTTTACGTATAGATATGTAATCATAAACATGTAATTCCAAAATAAATCGGTTGAATAAATATGTATTAATTTTTGTAAACACAAAACAACCTCCCCCCTTCCCTACAAATTTGGCCACTGTCCCTAAACTGATCTAAACTTTAGCCCTAAATATCTTAAGTTGGTTTTTGAAATTATTGTTTTTTTTCTTAATCTTGATCTCAGAAAAATGCAAAAAGGAATCTCCAAACTTGGCTCATCCATTTTTTTTTTTAAATAAAATACTATTTTATATAAATAAAATCGGAAGTTTAAATAACTTTTCTACTTTGGTCTATTTTTAAAACAAATGAGGTTTTTAAAGTATCTGGATATTTTTAAGTTATCGATGCCTAAAATATTTAAAGTGGTCTTTCTATATTTTTTTAATCATTCTTTTAACTTCACTTGGTATATACTTTTGTCTATTGGTACATATTACCGTCGATAGATTTTTTAAAACCTTTTTCCCACTTTCAGTTATCTGATCCTGCTCAAACTATATTTTAACAATATTTTATATATTTAAAAATAAAAAATAAATCTTTAAAAAAAGACAAATTTACAATTTTATTTGTTACGTAACAGCTCAATACCCCTTCCCCCTACATAACATTTTGTAAAAAAAAAACGAAAGTGTTTTACGTATAAAGCGAAAAAGCGTATATGGGAGAATTTTACAAGGTATTTTTTGCTTGTCACCGTTTTTATATACACAAATAATTTTTTTTAACTAAAATTTAACAAAATTAATGCGCTTTCTTAAGAGGTGGACATTTGTATGTATTTGTACTTCCAAAACACTCCAGATAGAGCCGCCTTAAACTAAAATATTGCCTGAGGTTTTTTACATTTGCCGAATTTTCTAAAAACTATTTTGCATCAAAACGCGCATTACCAATAGAAAACGTCTATGAAAATCTACTACGTTAATTTTTTGACAGCGCAAAAAACATATGTGCAGAATGCAGATGTCATCGATTTATATGAATCTTGAAAAATATACGTACCTCAAAACAGAAAAGATTTAGATTATTATCTAAAAGATTTCCAATCCAAACCATTTTTAAAAATGATAAAATTTCTGGTAATAATTTCACTTTATTTACTTACATACATTTTATAATATCAACTATTTCTTTATAGCTTACCCTCGGCGTTGGCGTCTACGGTGGCATCTACATCAGCCAGAACTACAATGTAAATATTTAATCTACATAGTCGCTATTTATGACAATGACGATAATTTTGCAATTTGTGATGTAATTGTTGGTTTCCGTGTGCGTTTACAGGTACCACGCGTTGATGAGCCAGCCAAGATTTTGGAAAAAATTCAAGAGTTTGCTGAATCCCACAAAAAGAAGTAGTCAATATTTTGTAATTTCCTTTAGCGAATTAAGAATGTGCTCGTAATCCCAGCAAAAAATGTATATTTATTTTTGAAATGTGTGTGTGTAAATAAAATACGAACTGTGTCAGTACTTGATAATTTAGAAAGAAAATACTTAAAACGATAGTCCACCGCCCGAATACTCGAGCCGAGACTGTGGCTCAATAAATGCTAGCCAGTCGGACGCATGCGTTGGCAGTAAACCCATACTGTGGCATTTGTAGAGCGCTAGACCGACATTTGCCATGTTGCCAAGGAAGAATATGATCTTTTGTCCAATCGCCGGGATTCCTTCAATTACTTTGAACGTAGCCTGTGTGGTAAAGATAGCTTTGATCGGTCGCACCAACATCATGCCAACCATCATAATGGGAAAGATTGAAATCGAGTTGCCAGACATGTACATAATGAGTAAATTCATTGGAACCTATGTCACAAAAAATTACTTCAAATATAATTCAAGTTTAATCAGTGTAAATATAAATACCTGCTTAATTGGACCCAGCGCTAGATCCCACGACTTCTTGAGAATGAGGTGTGATTGGTCTGTGTCTTTGGAAACCTCGCTGTGGCTCAAATCTGCTGATGGATAGTAACCGGGTGGCGAAGCGATATCAGTCCAATTACCCCTGCACAAACATTACAAATAACATGATTACACGTAAAAAAACAAGCGTACATAACCGCACTTATTATTATTTTGGCTAGCATACCGTTTCTTGAAGTCCAGAGACCATTTGAATTTCTTGTTTCCTGTCTTAGTAGCCATTATGCGTTATGTTTACAAGAATTCTGTGCAGAAGAGTCTAGAAATTCAGTGTAATTTTACGTTTTTAGTTTTTCACTACTCGAAACTCGAAATAAAATTAATATTATTGAAACGTCAAACTTAAGAAAATAAATTAAGACATTTGTTTGTGATATAGATTTTTATTCAAGAATGTACCAGATTTTATAAAATATATATTTTATTATAAAATTAATAAATAAAAAACATTTATTTGAATTGGAACTATTAAGTGTTGTCTGTTCAATTGAAATAGAATTGTTTGTTATCTATTTACTATAATGAAAAATGGTTTCATGTTGAACAAAATAAAAAAATGTTTATATGAAAAATTATTTATTATTGAATATGTACGCTTAAAAATTAAAAAGTATATTAAATTACAAAGCGCAACCCGAATGCGCTCAGTTTTCGAACAGTTCACTGAGTGCAGCAGCGGCCGCAGTTGCCCAAAATGACGTATGTGACGTTGTCAAATCGAATCATATGGTCAAAAGTCAAAATGGCCTTTTGGCATATTATTACGACAATGGCCACCACCGAGTCGACAGCCTCGTATCTTATGCTTTGCTTGTAGATTTCTGATCGATCTGCACGTAAAAATCGAGAAAAATTACAGAATTAACGACCTCATCGCGGTCCCTTAAATGCGCCAAATGAATTCTGATATTTCACGCCCTTGATTGACGGTCGTATTTCACCGCTTACCGGTTGTAAAGGCGCTCAAATCAGCCCCAAGAAAATTTGCTTTTGCCTAGTGAATATAATAATTTTGACAGTTTCTCGGGTTCGGCCATTTTTTTGTGTGTGTGCAGTGTAGTGAATTTTTATCGGAATTTGCCCGTCTACGTGAAGTGTATTGTGCTTGTGTGCAGCAGTGTTTTGGCGATATGCAGTAAAAGATTTCCGGCATCCGCGTCTACAGCAAATGATTCCAGGACGAATGATACATTTGGATTTGTGAATCGGTAAGTTTTTTTTTGCTTTTCTTCTCAGTGTTTCTCTCTCGTTCTCGTTACATATAATATACCACCTACTGTAGACTTGTTATCGCGCACACTACGCATTCCCGTGTCTTCCGATGATTGTTTAGTTTTGACGTGTATTTTTGTTTGGTCGATTTGTTGTTGTTATTTTTTACTAAGGGGCCTTCTCTTGGTTTGATTCCGGTTCTTAATGTTTAAATTTGCTGCTGATTTACTAGCAAACTCTTTATCACTTGATAATGGTAGGTTTTGTTGTTGTGATTTGTAAATTTAAAGTCTCGATAATAGATTCACAAATTAGTTAATTTAAGGTTTACATACTGATCTATAATCTTGTTAGTTTATATTTTTTATATTAAATTCAAAACTAAAAAAAGTTAAAAGAATATCTATTCGAATTCATTGTCTAATTCAGACCACAACTGTTTGTTTACAGAGTGTGACCTACAAAGTCTCAATTCCGAAGTGTTGCCTTCGTGAAATGTTCCTACAAGAAACGCGCTAATTTGAACACCATTACAATGGACAAGGGTCGTCGCAGCAGTTGCAGCAAACATTCTAAGAAACGGCTAAAGAAATCAAGCAAAAAATCAAAACGACGTCATCACTCTCGTGACGATGCTCGCCACTCGCTGTCGAATTCATCGAGGACGGATCTTAATAGTATCAACAAAACTATTGTCGAGTATTCGGACGTGAGCAGCGAGGATTTTTCTGCTCCGGAGGCCGGCGAAATTGAAGACGAGGAGGTCACTTCTTTCTCACCGGTCCGTACTTTCGATTCTTACAACAACAAAAATGGAAACAGTAGTCGTTCTTTACCGATTGTTGGTCGGTCTGACCGTGACCGAGAGAAACCAATAATACAAGACAGTTATGATCCTCCGCGCATGGACTTTGTACTGAGTCCAGGACAAGTGCGGAAAATCATCATTGGCTCTCCGATATGTTCATCATTGTCATCGAATCCAAGGTCCAAGCTTGCCTCACCAAATCCAGTTCTAGTTCGAAAGCGAACAGATTCAAAAAAAGAGTCTAGTGTAGATGAAGAAGATGATGAAGAAAATGGTGACGAAGAGCTAGACGATGAAGAAGAAACGGAAGAAGAACGCCGTAAACGTAAGAGCAAAAAAGCTAAGAAGAAAAAGAACAAAAAGAAGAAGAAGAAACGCAGAAAATCAATGTCCACCATCGAGAGCATTTCTGATAATGATTCATTTATGGCTGACTCACAAATATTGACGCCACCAGAACCGCCATCTCCTTGGGAACAGTCATCAAATACTCCAATTAAGCCGAGTCCTAAATCTCCGATGACACCACCACAGAGACCTCGAAGCAGTGTGAGTATATATTCGGACACACCAGAACCCGCGACACTATCAACTCGTCGCTTATCACCTCAACACGGACTTGGCAGAGGAATGTACAATACATCGCCACACACACCACCACCTATTGTGGTGAAAAAGGCGACATATCAAAGTCCGATCGATGTGGAGCAACATCATAGTCATCACCATCATCATCATCACCACCATTCGTCGCATCATCAGCCAAGATCGCCAGCAGAGCCACCCCAGCGTCGGGTCACCAAATCACCACGTATGTTTCTGATTCTCCTCTGTACCAAATATCAATACTAATCATTGACTGTTTTTTTAGCAAATCGTAGAGGAGCACATAGCCCGCAGCATTACAGTCACAGAAAGAGGAAAAATGATCGTATGTACGATAGTCGTGATCATCAGAGTTCCTCAAAGCGGGACAGTCATCGTTCTTCGATGCGTGGTGGTAACGGCGGTGATAGAGACAGTAATTACGATCGACACAGCAGCAGTAACAATCGACGGTATTCACCGCGCTCACCAAGTCCACGTATCTCGTCTAGTAGTCGAAAGCGTCGTCAACCGCACAGCCCATCCCCACAGCGTTCCCATTCCATAAAACGACACTCGCGCAGTCATAGTCCACGATACAGTCGAATCTCTTCACCGTTCTACTCAAATAACTCGCGTGGCAGTCGTGCACGTACACCACAGTCTCCTTCGGTCTCTGGCAGCAAATCGTCGACTCGAAATTCTGATTTTAACAATAAAATCAGCGATACAAGTTTATTTGCTGAACTCGTCAAGGACAAGCATAAGCGTAATAAAGTATTGCAGGAATTGATGGATCGGAAAGAAGATGCCGCTTCTGGTGGTGAGAATTCCAACAGTGCTTTTAGTACAGACTCTGCTGCGTTGGTGGATGCAGGCAACCTTAATGCAACGGTGACCCAAGCACTTGGTGCTGCACCCCCGCCACCTCCTCCACCACAATCACAGCTGCAGAATTCAAATGGTGTCAAAGACAACTGTTGCCTTGTAGATATTCCAATGCCTTCTATTGGTTTAGCTGCTGCTAGTGGTGTAGACGGTGTTGATGGTGGTGGCACTGCTATTTTATCGGTCATAAACCCGCATCCACCACCCCCGCCATTACCGCCTCCAGCACATCTTAACCAAAACAATGACGCCTCCGGCGGCGGCGGCATGTCCGTAACTATAAATCCTGTGATAACAAACTCCGTGCATGTACAACCATCCAATCAAGTTCCGATTATCAAGGCTACTTACAAGTTAAAGAATCTGACCAAACTACCGATGCCGCCGGGTGTAAATATTGGTGAGCTCGAAGAAATTGCTACGCCAAGTCCACCGCGTGGTATGAGCCCCGTTCGACCAAGACCACCTATACCTCGAGATCCTCCGCCAGCACGTAAGGGACTGCTTACACTACCGATGCCGCCAATGGTGCCCGGTAGTGAGGATTTGAGTGGCGACGATGAATTTATCGGATCGCCACCAACGCGTGCTACACCCGCTGCTTCGAGTGCTAGCACCACAGTGGTGGCCAAGCGCAAACGACCATCCATTGTAAACCGTCGTAATTCTCGTAGTCAGACCATTAAGGACTGGGGCGAGCGGTGCGTCGACGTATTTGAGGTTATCGCACAGATCGGTGAGGGAACCTACGGTCAGGTATGTACACTTCACCTGTCATTAGTTTAGTTCATCGTAAGCTTTTTTTTTAATGAGATTATTTTTCTTTGTAGGTATACAAAGCTCGCGACAACACTGCCAACGAGATGGTAGCACTCAAAAAAGTTCGTCTGGAGCACGAAAAAGAAGGTTTTCCTATTACGGCTGTGCGTGAGATCAAAATCCTGCGTCAACTGAACCACAAGAACATTGTAAACCTGCGCGAAATCGTCACCGACAAACAGGATGCCCTCGAGTTTCGCAAGGATAAGGGTTCATTTTATTTGGTATTTGAGTACATGGACCACGATCTAATGGGTCTGCTAGAGTCCGGAATGGTAGATTTCAATGAAGAAAACAACGCGAGCATTATGCGACAGCTGCTGGACGGACTGAACTATTGCCACAAGAAGAACTTTTTGCATCGCGACATCAAGTGCTCTAATATTTTGATGAATAACAAGTAAGTTTTAATCGGAAGTTAGATTTATTTCGGGCATTTCATTTATTTATTTGCTTGCAGAGGTGAAGTTAAACTAGCCGATTTCGGTTTGGCACGCCTGTACAATGCTGACGAACCGGAGCGTCCGTACACAAACAAGGTGATCACGCTGTGGTATCGTCCACCAGAGCTGTTGCTTGGCGAAGAACGATACGGACCTTCGATTGACGTCTGGAGCTGTGGTTGTATTCTGGGTGAGCTGTTCCTCAAGAAGCCATTGTTTCAGGCGAACGCAGAACTCGCACAGCTCGATATGATATCAAAGATGTGCGGCACACCCACACCAGCCGTTTGGCCACTGGTCATAAAACTGCCTTTGTTCCATACGCTTAAACCCAAAAAGATGCACAGACGACGGCTTCGCGAAGAGTTCTCGTTTATGCCAAGCTCAGCGTTAGACTTGTTAGACAAAATGCTAGAATTAGACCCGAAGAAGCGTATTACAGCTGAAGAAGCCCTCCGGTCGGACTGGCTAAAGAATATTGATCCCGATATGTACGTATTTTTGTTTCAAAAAAACTGTTATTGTGTTTCGTATTCTGTTTTTACATTATTTGTTTTTTTTTCTTTAGAATGCTTACACCTAAACTTCCCACTTGGCAGGATTGCCACGAATTGTGGAGCAAAAAACGTCGACGACAGATGCGCGAGGAATCACAAAACAATCTTCCACCGGGTAAACCAAAGGTCGAGATGGGCGGTGGTGGTGATCACTAGCTTAGGATCGGATGGCGCACACGCGCACAGTGAATGTGCACAGTGAATTGCAGCAACACAAAAACAAACAAACAAACGAAAAACTAACGGCATTAGGCTGCGGAAAACCGATAAAAGCAATTTTGTTGAACATTCGTCGCATGTGGCAGCGCTCAAAGCGCCTTTAAAAAGCGACTGGTTCAAAGAATAATGTTGAATATAGTGTTTTAAGTGCATCAGTACAGACAAAGAAGATAACAAACGAAAATAAGCGCGTGTTTATAGCCACACCAGATACGCATGAGTATACTATAGTTTTATATACATATATATATATAAATTGAAAAAAAAACACAATTTGTCAAGGTGGTACTAAAAATTGTGAAACGCAAAAACACACACACCACCCAATCATATAAATATTGTATATTATATTATAATATATATATAAATTATTGTATAATGTACATATATAAATAACATTCTACATGTGTCTTCTTAATTATTTGATTGTCTTCTCTAATCACAATCTAATCCCACAATATTGTTTTGTTTCAATGTATCATTTTTAAATTTCTCTCAAACATTACAATTGTGTTTCATTATTTTTTTTGTTTCATATTTCTTTTATGCATGCTCAATTAAATCGAGAAAAGGACTGCAGGATTAGCGTGTTAAATGTGATTCAATATTAATATTTTTTAACAAAAACACAAAATAACACAATAGCGCAAACACAAAATAAACGACGAAACTGAAATCCACGAAATTGTTTAACTTTACTCTGAAAATTAGGCCTAAGCAATTTATTCCGATTTGTTCTTACTTTATATTTTGTAATTCAAAACAAGTAAATAAAAATATATAATATATATATATATATATATACAAAAGTATAAAGCCTAATGCATGTTTTGATGAGTGTGTACTGAGGGGTCTGCGGTTTTATTTGCAAATTGAAATATAGTGGTAGTGGAGTAGTTAGGTTTTTGTTGTTGCTGCAATTACTGATGGTGCCTTATTTAATTATGTAAATATTATATATAATATGTTGTTATATTGTCAATAAATAGACCAAAAAATATTTGACTTTTTCAAACCTTTGTGAAAAAATTTACATAACTTTAAATGAAAATTTATCGTTTTTGTATGGTGAAATGGCTTTTTATAAATATAAATCTGTAAAACTACTGGTAGTAATCATATCTCAATTGGTCAAGCTAAGTGTTTCCTAAAAACACAGTTCTTTATTTACTTTTTTGTTAGCTTCAAATGTATTAAAACATTTCGCGGTTTCTATATCAAAATATCAATACTGAAATTTGTTGTAAAAATTATAAAAAAATGTTATAAAATATCATCTGTACTTGTGCTTTTAAAAGTAGAAAAGGAGACTTATATATTGAAGCAAGCTCCGCGTTCCGCCCTGGTATTGGAAGTGATTACTCAGCACGAGCACTGATATGATCCTCCTCCTAGACTACATCCACCAGTGTACATTTTATCTACTGAATACTCTAAGAAAATCAATACAAATTCAGACTATTATGTTCTTATATCATAAATCTTGAAATCTAAACTAAAGCTAGAGTGACTTGGTCGCATCACGCAATTTTGGCTTGCTCAGGTTTTCACTGCACACTGCCCACTTTTTGTTTGGTCTGAAAGTTATTTTACAAGTTGGCAGTCTGTGCACTGCACAAATATTTACTAGATAGATAAATATATTTGTAAGAGGGCGGGATCCTGTCTCGCCGCACGCGAGCCGCTATGTAGGCCCATTGTATTTCCTCTGGTTTATAATTCACTAACCTTTGTGAACTTATAAAAGGTGACCAGTATATATGTATCATGTATGTACAATATCGCACACAAGACCCGCAACCATTTTACGGATTCACACGTCTTTTAAAGCGACTCTTACAGTTTTTCAAAGAAAAATATACATATTTTTAATATCTGTACAAAGATCTTTCTTTCTATATTTTGTTAACTAACTGTAGCCATATTTTAATTCAAATCTGCGGAGTTAGTGACTTTTTATACATAGTTATACTTAATGTATATATGTGATGTCCCATACGTAAGATTTTTAATTATGGAGCAGTGCAACTATATATGCACTATGTAGTATTCTGAGACAGTGTTTAACTTTATATACCTTATTTTCTCCAATTAATAAAAAAACACATTAAATCATAGAAAAAACATTTATATATAAATAAAAACCCTAATCTAAGCAGAAACACCTACCGCTGGTACAATCAATGTCACTTGACTGTTCACTATGCCTGCAGTACTTGTTGATTGTCCCTCGTTGTCGTCGTAGTTTGCCAATGCACTCATGGAGGCCAGTTTATTAGCTGGCCTTTCTTTGCTGTGCCAGATGCCATACCCAAAGTATACTACAAAACCGATGGCAATCCAAATCAAAAAGCGTACCCATGTCATGTAGTCGAGCACCATCATCAGGTACACATTAATCAGGATTGAAAAACCTGGCAACCACGGAAGCCATGGTACCGTGAAACTTAGCTCCTTAGCGGATCGTGGCTGAAGACTTATAACAGCCAATGTGCCAACGACTAGCACAACCGAAATGCAAACAAGCAAAATTACCCACCAGTTTCCATCGATCATGTCGGCCTCAAATTGTGAGATAATAAGGCCAAAGAAGATACACCAGACGCCTGATAAGAGGACACATATATAAAAATATAAAAATGAGACATATAAAGCAGAAATACCATATAAATATATATATATATACTTACAGTACAGCGTAACAGCAACGGTTACCAGTAACGATGACTGAACGGTCGGTGCTTTGAGATTCTGAGAATTCCACAGATGGCCAAGTTTGAACGACGTGTCGGACTTACGTTCAATTGTTGGATTGGAATGCGCCACGTCATCCACTTCGAAACGCAACAATAGCACACAGGCTGCCACAATGGAATAGGCCATCAGAGTACCGATGGACATCATGCTGACCAGTTGCGTAAGATTGAATACAGCCGCAAGGATACCTGTAAAAAGGAAAGAATTGAATTTAGAAATTCTAGTATATTTATATGTATGTGTTGCATGTTTTTAAATCAATAGTCAATGGTGAAGTAAATAGTCAATATTTTGTCTATATTTACAGTATTCTGTAACCTGTATAGTTAGAACTCAGAAGTGAGTATTTAGTAGTCAGAAGTCAATATAGTCGAAAATCAGTACTGCTTACCAGTCAATGATCCCGCTAACAGTGTTCCGTACACAGGAGTTTGGAATCGTGGGTGAATGCGTCCCATGAACTCGAACAGTAGGCCATCGATTGACATTGCATAGATAACACGTGGTAAAGGAAACATCGATCCCATTAGACTAGCGCACAGTCCAAAGATTGCCCCCACCGACACAATCATTGCAGCCACAGTCCAGCCATACACGCGAAACACGTGAGGCAATGGTGCGTCCTGGTCCTGATCATAGTATGGCATCATCATTGTCAGTACCGTTGAAATGGAAAAATAAGCCAAGAAAATAACGAGCAGGGATACAATAACGGCCAAAGGAATCGATTTCTTTGGGTTCTTTGCCTCTTCACCGGCTGTCGCAATGACATCAAATCCAATGAATCCATAGAAACAAATTGCAGCTCCCTTGATAATACCCTGTATACCAAACGGTGCAAAGCCACCGACACCGGCATCAGCAGGCACTTCTTCGGCTGGGATCTGCCAATTTAAAGGATTTGCTGCAAAACTACCGGTGATGATGACGTACAGCACGACCGTTAGATTTGTCAGTGTGAATATGTTGTTAACGTACGAGGACTCTTTGACACCAAAGGCAATTCCGACTGAAGAGATAATTTTATATTAATAATAAAGTTATATGATCCTAAATTTATATAGTAGACACATACATGTGAACAAAATCGTGACACCCAATGCGAAGAAATCAGGAAAGTCCGACAGTCCTGATACGTTTATTGGCATCACGGACAAAAAGTATTTTTCCATTGGCTTGTCCAGCAGCGCATCGAAGTAGGTGCTCAGTGCTTTCACCACACTGGCGGAACCTTGAAATGTATATTAAATTATTTTTTATATTGATTAATTATTTTAATGTGTTTATGTTTACAGCTCAAAGATTACACTTGGGGAATTCTACAAATAATCTAAATTAATTAGGTTTTATAACTAATAAATACAGCAATATTTATCTAGATTACCTTCTTTATATTATCACACAATGTAGGAAAATATTGCAAGTGATGTCTGATTTTGGATTAAATCTCTCGAAAAAGTGAAAAAATTATCTTAAATCAAATTTTACATATTTTCATATCTATAGATAACAAATAAAATGCACAACACAGATTAGCATGACTCACACAAAGACATGTCGAGATGAAGATTTGAATATATTATAAAAGTTTTTAAAGTCAATGAAGAATTGAGAAAATTCATAAAGTAAACTCTATTTCAGCGATGTACTTAGACAGTCTGATGAATGCAACATAAAACTATTAAACTTATAAAATAAAATATACGTTACTACTTTTAGTTCAAAAATGATTCATCGATTCGTTTGAATTGTGTTTTATATAAATTTTTATAGTGCCCAATGTCAGTCTTTAAATTATTTTTAATTAATTTATAAACGAGCTTAAAAACTCGTTTTAACAATTTAAAGTAAATACTCGGCCTTCATTAAAGATATATTATAATACGGATTCAGGAGCTTTCGTTATGAATACAAATATTTTTGATGCATATATAGGAAAAGATAACTTCATATTTAAGCCCCTGGAGGTAAATTACAATTGAATCTCAAGTGTTTTCGACAAAAATGATAAATTTTCGTCGTCGTAATCTTGATTGTTCAAAGGTTTTTGTAGCTCTCGAGACAGTATATATGTCAGTACAAAAGTTCGGATTAAATAAATTCAGATAATAATAATTGTATATAGTTCAGTATATGATAATGTGTAATATGTTCTTCTTTTAGTATATAATAATTTGTTGCCTTTTTTAAATATATGGTGGGGAGGATTATTATATATACAGAAAAGGTTCCAATTTCTGTATATATAATAATCCACTGTTGTTGAGCTAACATTATGGTTAACAAACAGAGTTATATATATATATAATTGGATTTGAGCGGAAATTTCCATATTTGTTTTTTACAAATTGATATAAAGAAATTCCAAAGAAAAAGTTGGTTTTGATTTCTAAGTTTGATGTCAGATCTATTTTTTTTTCTCTCTATCACTCATCTCTCTATCTCTCTTTATCTTTTTATCTCTAACTGTCTACCTATCTGTCTCTCTATTTTATTT
>JAAAKO020010331.1:0-17961 GCA_010015015.2 Bolitophila cinerea | reverse complement strand
ATAAATACATGTATTTAATTAAAAAAATACTAAAAAAAGATTATTTAATAAATTATAATATTTTTGAGCATTTCTTTTAAATACCATTTATTTTATTTGTTTTTTTGTAACAATTTTTTATTTATTTATGAGTTTATTTATGTTGTTTTTATGTTTTTAAAATATTAGTAAATACAAATTTAAAAAGTAAAGACATTAGCGTCACTGGCAAATAGAGCATTTTTTTTGCTGGCGTAAAGCATTTGCGGCATTTTTATTTGAGAATTATATATTTTAACAATGGTAATGTAAGTGCCTCAAATGTACTTGCTTAACATAATAAGTTTCGCATCTTGCAAAATCTCATTTGTTATTTGTCCATGCCTCAAAAGCCATTTCACCTTAATTTTTTATGAAAATATATACTGTGCCGAATTGGTCGTTGTCTCAAAAGAATACTTTCCACATGGATGCATCATATCGCTTCAACATTAGCGGAATCAGTATTTTAGGAGAATTTAGTGTGAATTTTACGGTAGAACACGAAATGCTCTGTCCACCCTGAATTAAAACTATTGTAGCCTCAAAAACAAACGTGGCTGATTTTAGCTGTCTTCAGTGCGGAAATTATTTTTTTAAGCGTTTTTCTTATTTCAGATAAACTAAATAACAGTATGTATTTAATGGACCAAAATTATAGAAATTTTACAATAAATCGTATCCCAATCTATAATAGGAGTTCTATATATAAATGATATTCCATTTATATAATTAACCGAATATCCGTATGTTTCTTTGCAGATCCACAACCAGAGCATTCCTACGCTCAAGAAGACCTAAGACTCCGAAGGAAAGGCATGAAGAAACTGCCGAACAAAATGGTGTGCTCCTGCGGTCGATCCTTTGTGTATGGCCACCACTATAACTATCACAAGAAAACAGAGTGTGGTCAAATGTTTAAGTGCGAACTGTGCGGAAAATGCTTTACCACCCGATCGAACAATTTGGCACACCAGCGCACGTGCCAAAACAAATTCTAATCCATTACACATATACAGAACATTATATGTTTATAAAATATACAGAAATGTTTTCAAAAGATTACACACACAACGATTTTCTATTTATAACATTGTGTTTTTGCATTTCAATTTATTTGTCATTCATTTGCTTTAATACATATATTAAGTTATTTGTAAATAACAGTAGTATTATAAGAGGTTAGGTTTAGTATTACAATATTGTTTTTATTTTTCACAACAAAAGCATTTATATACTAACCGCTTACATTTGTTTTTTTCCTCTTCGTATTCACAGAACCAAATTTACCAGACGACACGAAAGCCGAGCTGTCCACATGCATTGGCCCGATGGAAGAACTGTTTGAGCTGAACATTGTCTCACCAGTAGCAGTGCCCCAGATCACGAGTCTGCGCACTTCGTTGCGCACAAAGCGAATACCAAATAAAACAGGCATGCCAAAGAAGAGGAATGGACGCGGAAGAGGCGCTGCTGGTGCCGCCGTCGCCGCCACTGCCGGTAGTGCCGCAGAGGATGGCCGAAATACGCGCAAGTCTAGCAATCGGGCAAAAAGCACACGAAAGCCGGACAAGAAACTAGACACGCAAATCGTGTGCGAATGTAGCCGATCGTTTTGGATCGAGCGTCACTTCAAGTTCCACAAAACATACGAGTGTGGACAGATTTTGGAGTGCACCGTGTGCGGTCTGATCCTGAAGACTAGATCGAATCTCAGGAGTCACATGCGCCGGAAGCATGACTGTTGAATGCAATGACCAATATTGTTTTGTGAATATGAAAACAAAAATGATTGTATATAAAATATATAATACTTAAATTTTGTATGTATACTATACAATATACATACAATAAACATATATTAAAAACTATATATATAATATATAATAATAGTATATATAGTATAAAATAGTATGTAAGAAATTTTGATTTTATTTACATATTTTCTAGTGTATAAGCACATTATTCCTTAATTTATAGCTTCTGCAAGCAAATGTATCATAAAATTGAATGTGCGTTGCGGCCGGTCACGGCCTCAATTTTGAATTATCTATAATCGTATTGAAATATATTTTTTTTGTTTACAAATTTAAACAACATTACAATTGTACCAGAATAATGTAAAACAATAGTAACACAAACATATTAACACGATTACAACTTTGAAATAATTATTTTAGAAAAACTTTAGCGGGTTTTAATTAACGCAACAATTGTCTTTTTTAAAAACTTTTTTGGATACATTTTATTTGGAATTTACAACGGTTCAAAACGTAATATCTATTCGCAAAAAATATCGCCAAAAAATACACATAACCAGGTTGTTTAATTTAATTTGAGTGTTTTGTTATTGAGCATCCCTTGGATTAAAAATACAATAAAAATGTTAGTCATTTTATTATTTTTTTAAATAATTTATATTTGTACACGGACGTTAAGTGTTTTTGATTTTTCATCTTAAACATTATTTTTGAGAGAAGCAGTTTAAAGAAAATGAGTATGGAGATTTTTTTAGTCACAAACGACCCTTGCGTAAAGGTCCTAAGATAACAAAATTCATACCAAACAACCCTTTACCCTAACTTCTATATATATGTATACACCTGTTTCCTAATAATGGAAGGCCTATTGACGCAATTTGACAACTATTTTTGAATTAACGAAATGTAATCCTTTTTCCTTCTATCTAGGGTCATCGCAACGGAAAAATTTACTAAAGTTTAAGTTCCCTCATCTTAAAGAGAATCAATGGACGCACTTTGCCATCTGTTTTTGGCTCAGGGTATTTCCAGCCGTCCCCTAGATACACAGCCCAATTCTAATATAATCCTTTTTTTAAGATATTGAATCTTTAGTTTTTTTTTCAAATAACTATAAAAATAAAATTATATTTTTAAACGCTAAAAAGTGCTTTAAAAATGTTTGTATTTATTGTACATTTATTTGGGCACATGTATTATTTATTTTGTTTTTTTTTTGACAATATGTTTTTTTTGTACAACTTTGATTTTTTTGTGCATACTTTATTATTAGCCTTTTGAATTGTAGACAACCACCCTCATCCACACTACTTAATCCTGATAATATCGTTTTTCTGAAAAATATATTCAATTATATGACCCATCCCGCTTTACCCAGAGGTAAACGAATTGATTTGAAACATGTTTTTGATTTCATGGGCTTCTCTTTCATTTCATCTTAAGACCGCATCGTTAATTTACTTTATTTTTGCCTAATTGTTAAATGAAAACCTTTTTTAAGACATTGATTTAAAAAAAGGAAATTATTTATTATATATTTTTTGCAACATAAAAAACATGTAGAAAAGTACTTACCGAACCACTCTCTATAACCCCTTCAATATTCTTTTTACTAATAAGTACAAATAAATTTAAAGCCATTTCACCTTGCGATTGAAAAATAAAAAATATATAAAACCTTACAAAAAAAAAACATTTTTACATTATTGTTTATAGATTTTTTTAAGTTAATATATATATATTTTTTAATTTATCTTTAAAAATAAGCTACTAATTTAGCGTTCAACAAAAAATTCAAATTTGGCCAACCAAACAAATAAAAAAACGATTGATCACCGCAAAGAATGAATTCATTCTTCTAATAAAAAAAATTGCACTAAAACATAAACAGTGTTACAACTTTTTATGAAAATTGTTTTATATGTGCAAATTTATTTTGTGGCATAACGTAAATCGTTTATAAAAAAACAAATGTGCGTCTAAATAACAATGCTCACTAAAAAAAATATTCTCACAAAAACAATGAGCAGTAAATTATCAGCCCCAAACAAGTTGTGGTTATTGTTAAAAAACCTATTATTTGATGGACCAAATTTAATTGTGTAGCCTTTTTATTTTTTTAGAAGCACAAATAGTTTTTTAAAGGTTAAAGCAAAATAGTCAAAAAAGTAATTTTAGTAAATCATATGTATTACAATTTTTCTTTAAAACATATTTTTATTTTTATTTTAAAAATTAAGAAAACCCATAATATTTTAAAATTAAAAACAAATGTCTACAAAGCGTGTGCTCATTTTATAATGGTTAAAATAAATCGATCTTTTCAAAAACGCTTTGTTCCCAAACATAAGTTTTTTGGTACTATAAATACATTTTTGTTACCATGAAATAATTTTTGGTAACAAGAATAAATTTTAGCTACAATAAATACTGTGTGTCAGAAAAAGGAGTTTAAAAATAAATTATTGTACTAATAAAAAAGGTTTCAAAAACTGTTTTTGTACGTGCGCATGAATTTGGGCACATTTTTGATTTATATTTTGTTTTTTTTTTGAAATAATGGTTTCTACCACAACAAACTTTAATATTCGTAAGAAAATCTCTTACGTAGGCGTTGCAAGTATCTGTATGTATTTTAAGAGTTGTCTTACGAAAAGCATATTTTAAAATACATATAGGGAGTCTCTAAGGATTTTTAATTCGTGGTTAAACCCACTGTATTGTTAGTTATTTTATAATAATAATAAATATATTAAGATATATTTAAAAAATACTTTTAATAGATATCATCCAAATATTTAAAATATAATTATTATCATTAAAACTAAAACAAATAATCTTAGTCAATCTAAACTTACACCTAAATCCAACAGGTGCTTTAAATCAAAACATTCTTTCGAACAACCCTGGATGCAATAAAACGTACTTGCAGTTATTTGAATACAAATCACGTATAGCATTATCTTGTTGCTATGTGATGGTGATTATTTACAAATCACCATACTCCCTTGCGTATAATGCTAATATCTACAGCTCGTTTTTGGTTATACTTATTCTTATAGTTCCACAAAGAAGTTTAACCAAAAATGGTGACCATCAAGTCCAAGTCAAGTTTGCTAAAAACCTGTTAATTGTAAACAAAATAATGTTTTTAATTCATACACAAATTTAAATCTAATTTAAACTCTCTCAATTAAACCACATATGTTTTATATTCATATTCATACACTCACTGTAGATTTGTTACCATTACCACTTAAACATTACAAAACAATATTTAAAGGCTTTCTCATATTATAATATAGATTTATTTTTATTTTTTCTATTTTTCTCCAATAGTTTTAAGACTAAAAGATATACAAAAGATCTAAACAACCGCATTCAACATTTTAAATTTCTTGGTGTATAATTACGCGAAACACGTTGGCCGTTAATATCAGATAAAAAAAGTTTTCTGTTTTGAAAATCTAGTCAGAATCTATATATATATATATACATACATATATATAGTATATGCAAAATATGCATATTTTACCTGAGAGCATTCGACGAAAGCTTTCATTGAGCACTTTCTTTGTGTACCATCATTAACAATAATTCAACATTATTATTAGTTACGTAATACATAAATATAAGTCAACTCTCGGGACATACCAAGAACCCATATGAAATAGAAAAATAGGATATAAGTTTATTTCCAGCAAGATGCAAATGCACATTTACAAGATCGTTTTATTTAATAAATATTGGTTATATAGGTTTTTTTCTTTAAAAGAGAATGTACGTACAATTTTCAATAAACTTAATTAAATATAGATGTGTTTTAAAATTGAATCTATATAATAGTTTATAAATCTTCGAACTTATTTCTTTATTGCTATACAATTGTTTTCAAGAAAGACTTCCCAGAAAAAATGGAGTATAAATTTTGCCAATGGATTATGGAGTTTGGACCGCACAAAAAATTATTACACTTAAAAAAATGTCTACTATTTTTGTTTTTTTTTAAATATAAAGGAGTTTTCAGGACTATTTGTCAAATTCAACACACAAACTAAATGACTTAGTTCGCTTTGACAGTTAGTAGTTATTTCAGGACAGGATGACATTTTATTTTGACGAGGCCAGGAACTTATTATCTACAATCCTCATGGAAATCCTCCAAATGCGTGTGCATTTTTAAATATTGACAGAATTTGCAATAATGCGGTTAAATTGATCGTTTTTTGGTTTTCAAGAAGAAATAAAACGCATATAACTTAATGTTATTTCCAAGAATTTAGTTTTATTATAAAGATTGCCATTATTTTTTAAAAATGATTTCGGGCAAGTTGCCGCCGCGGCTGCCTCAGCAATAACGCGCCGAATATTCTATTCCAAGACGTCATTCGTCTCGAGCGTATCTGCGTAGACAAGCGACTTCAAATAACCCCACAAAAAAAGTCCAGTGGTGTTAAATTGCACGATCTTGAAGGCCCCGCCACAGGTCTACGACGCGAGATAATGCGCTCACCAAAAGTGTCCTTCAATAAATTGATTGTTTCGTTAACTGTATATGGCATGTAGCGACGTTTTGTTGGAGCCAAAGGTCGTCCACATCAACGGCGGCATGAAATATATCCCAAAACATTTTCAGTATACAACAACAATCATGTGCTGCGCAAGCGCAGCACTCTTCTTTCATTTAACAAAAAACACAAGAGAGGAAGAGAGAAAAGAGATTTTGGGAGATTTTTACAAGGTATAGTTTGCCTATCACCAAGAAGAGCAGTGCTGAGGTCAGCTTCCCGTATCGCGTCAAACCACTATACCTTGAAAAATCACCTACACCGTTTCAACATAACGAACAACCCATTCTGCTCCTATGGGAATACGAATCTGTCAACACGTTCTTATTGCATGTCCAAACGCCTCTATTTTAAGAAGTCAGCCAATGCCGCTACTTCACAGCAAATGATTCAACGAATAACCTAGCAGCATCGTCAGAAATCCTTATCCAAATCCAACTATCCCTACAGGCAAATCATTTACATTTATTAAATTATTATATACATAGAATTAGAATATATTTTATACTCTGAACCAATATTTAAGTAAAAAGGCAAATCAATATTTATAAAAAAAGCTTATGCGATTTGGCTAGAGTTTTTTTAAGTAAAAAAACCGCAGCCTTACTTCATCCAACACTGTTTGACTTTGAACTGAAGATTCCTTCCTTTTAGCAAAGACAGTGGCAAGCTAAAGAAAATCAATATACAAATAAAAACGTTTTTCAATTAAAGTTGGACGCGACAGAGACAGACAATGAACTAAGCTAATAATAAAACATTTTAGGAAAACTGTAGTTTCATTCAGTTTATTAGATAGCAAACTTGCATTTTTTTCCAAACGTGGTACGGTTGTCTTTCATTTTTTTTCATAAATTTTTTTGAAAGAGGTTTTAAAAAAATGTTTTACAACTTCACTAAAATAAACACATTTACTGTCTACATAATTTACTAAAAAAGATATAATGTTATCAGCCATTTGATTTTCGGACACGAAATTCGCATTGAATCTAATCAGAAAACCCTATTTTATCATGGCTTGAAACAGATTATAGAACTGATTAAATTTGATATCATTTAGATAATATTTATTATTACATAGGTTACTTTTTTCTGTGCAGCTGCTTCAGATTTGTATTTATTTATAGCTTGACATAAGGAATTAAATTAATAGTAGATATATTTTTTAGGTTTGAGATTCAAAACTTTTTATGAGGATGGACAAGAAAACTATGATTCACAAATCATTTCTTTAAAAGACTGTAACGAAACGGTGTGGTGAATTATTCTCAAGAGACTTAATCTCACAGCGTTAGTGCATTATCGTCACCGTGTGTTTTCTTGTTGTTTCTTTGTTTTTCAATAACGAGACTTAACGTCAGGAAATTGAGATTTATTCTCACGAAAAATCCCGAGAATAAGTCACAGTCAGCTTGTGCATTACTCTCACTATTTTTCCTGGCGTTAATTCACTTGAGAATAAGTAACAGTCTGCCTGTGCATTTTTATCACTTTTTTCCTGTCGGTTAATAATTTGAGAATAAGTCACAAGCCAATTGTGACTGATCGCCATGATTTTTTTCGTGGCGTTAATTCGCTTGAGAAAAATCCACAGCGCCTAACGAAACCACACCCAAAAAAGCCTGTAAATTATTTGTTCTAGTTCTTTTTGCATTATTCTTTGTTTTAATTGAACAAAAGAAACACGGGACTGCAAACTATCATTATGAAGTTTTCCAAATTACATTACAAATAGATTTGCTAGCAGGACATAGGGGTATTATTTTGTTGAAGCAGAAATTTCATTAGTGGCTTTGGCAATTTTGTGGTACACCGTTTCAAATTGAAATATACTGTCTTCGTCACATACGTGTGCGAAGTAGATTCAATTAATTTCCTACCTTGGTAAGCGCGCTGAATTCCTTATCTCAGTTATTAGTTCTCAGGCATGTAACCGAAGGCCAAGTACCCTGTGAAAACTCTATAGAGAGGTCTTATCAAGGTTATTTATGCAGACGTATTAAACACCTATTTGAATACGTACGCTTATAAGGTGCAAGACCGTCTGGGATGTGGCTAAGATGCCAAAAAAACTCTTATTTATATGTATATATAAAGTGATTATGGTTAGAATCCCGTATTAGACACTTTATTTGCATAAAAGGAAGTGTGATAAGCCAAAAGAAACACCTAAAATAAACGTGTCATCAAGGATTTGTCACTCTGGTCAATATCAATACAGACCTTTGCAGAAAAACACAAACAAAATTAGGGAACATATTATTACATATTAGATTCGATGCAAAAGTCAAACAGGGAGATCCAAGTAGCCGGATTAGGATGAACCATGTCCGTACAGGAAGTTACATTTTTATTGTAAATTCAAAAGGGTCTCCTGTCTCCTCGATCCTGAATTACAAAATAATGTGATTTCTTAACCCTTTATACAATCTTGGACAATAAAACGTAATACATGCACTATTCCAGTGCAAATCTTTTCCTCAATTTCAATTGAAATTGAATGACTTCTAAATCGTAATGTGAAAATCATTGCTTTTACTTTATTAGATGGCTATAACAATAACAAAAAATATATATATCCATGGAGCGTGGAATATTGCACCAAACGACAATAAACACACACAAATATACATATACAGTATAAACACAAACACTACAGGCATACACATTTTATACGTTTGTTTCTTTCGTAGATTTGCAATGGAATATTTTGAGCTCTTTCACCGATATTTGTGTATTCAATCAATTATTATCGAAGCAACAAAAACTTCATTATGTTATATGTAGCGAATGCAGTTCTGTATATATATATATATATATATATATTACATAATTATATTTTTTATTTATAAGTATTAAGGATTAAAGATTAATTTGTGTCATACATATCAAAAATTTATGAACTTCAGAAAGTCCGATTCATTTCAAACGCCAGAGTTTCTGGTCTTAAATTAGAATGTTTATTATTTGGCAAGCCACTGATGCTTATGTATTTATGTTTACTGGCTGAATGTATGCTTTTAAAGTGTGCCACAACTGACCGACTAGTAATTTGATTTAGGTTAAACGGAGGCAGGGCATGGGCACATTTAATTGTATGCGTTGAAACAACTCAAAACTAAACAGGCACACAAGCGGTACCTTTGTTTAAATAATATTATCAAAAGCATATTTATTGATAACATAAACATTTCGTTTGCGATTTACTTTATTTACAAGACTGCGATCACTCTCACTCTGTTATCAAGTTTTGGCAATGCGCTTTCAAAAACACGGTGCTCATTAGCACCTCTCTGTCTGTGTTATCTTTGCGGTTGTAAGCTTACCGGTTTTCAGATTAAAATTTCGTTGATTTATGACAAGTTTCAGAGCATCGCCAACATTGTAAGGATCTGAAATCATAAAAAACATTTGTTAGGGAAGGTGAAAATATAAAAGAGTTTATATTGTGTTGAGAAAGAGTACAGCTTCAGTTAACAAATACAACGCATAAAAGTTTTCTTGGAAAATGAAAATTACATCACACAATATGAAGTCTAGAGAAGTCGCGCTTATTAAGTCAACAAAGACTCACGATTACTCATACAGTTTAATATGATGAGTGCACTTTGATTCTCCAGTGAAAGTGCATGTGCACTATGGCATTATATTGAATACAATAACATAAAATAGTATTTTGGCAAATCGATTGTATTTTACAGTATTATAAACATTTTTTTTGGTATCGAAAGAGGTCATCGACGACTCAACACATATTACCGTAATCGATGGTGGTACGCGGGTTTTCTTTGAGCAGTGAGCCGTGCCTCTGCACTGAAATTCCGGAATTTCTCTCATACCCAAGAAGGTACACCCCTAAGAACCACTTCAACCATTTGTAAACTTACCAAATAGAGAACACCGTTAATTGTATCACTGGCCAAGCACTCGTTTTAATATACTTTATGGTTTTGTAATCACAATCGACGCGTTTTGCAACCGTTTGAATACACAGTACACACACACACTTCACACACACGCTCAATGCTGCCTGTCAAATAGCACACACACTTAACACTTTTTTTTTGTCAACACAACCGAGTTTTGAAACGATTAGGAGGATCAGGCGTTCAAGGGCAGTCTAAACCAGACTGTATTTAGGGAACTACACGAGAATTAACTAAGTTTCAGGGAAATCAACAAGGAAATTCGCGTCGCAGAGCACAGCAATATTTTCATCGTTTTAAGGTTTTGTGAGATTTTGACGTTTTTATGTGAGTGAACTGTGTATGCGCGAAGTGGACGAAATGAAGTGGGTTGCGGTTGGTATGATGTCAGCACATGTGCGTAAAGCACAGCTGCGGTTGTAAGTGTAGTGTTGCCTTATGTGTGTGTTGTGAGTTTCAGTTATAACCTTAAATTTATAAATATTATTTATTATTTCTTGTATTTGAAGGTACATTTAAAAAACAAACAACTGTCATTATTATTGAACTTATAAGCAAGGTTTTGTTAGGCTTTAGGGGACATATGCAACACATGTTCTATTTTTGGGTGCGAGTGAATGATTATTTAATGGCATATCAAAGTCTCGTAATTCGAAACGATAACACAGGTTTCTTTATAGCAAGAGATAACTACAGATTTAAAATGCATATTTGAAAAACACTCGGTGATTGCCAGCTGCCCATGGAGTGTAGAACCGACGTCATACCGATCCTCTTTTTCTTCCCAGATTTATCATTTTGATGAATTACATTAAATAATTAAATGAAACGAACGTTTAAGTGAGGGTTTTTTTTTAAGAGAGCAAATTACAGAAAAATTTAAACATTTTCGTTAAGCCAAAAAATAGTATTTCTTCGCATTGCTCCGGTCAACGCAGTTTATGAAAATTTCAACCAACGCAGTTAAACATATAAACCGAAATTGAACTACGTGAACTGATTTAAACGTTAAACTACTTTTATGAAATCGGGCAATAAAGATTTGTTATTTACCTTAAGCTGCGTTTAGACATACAAATATTCCCGACGATTTCTATTAAAAATCGACCGATTTTGTCTATGTAGTGGTAAAATATTAAGATTTTTGTTGGTATATGTGTATCGACGTCAGACATTTTTAAAACCAAAACAACGTAGAATAGAATGATTTTTGAGAATTCTATGCGATCGTAGAATTTCCAAACAGCTTGAATGCATTACAGGAAACATTACTTATACACAAAAATACCTAGCATGCATCGATGGGCTGAATAGAGATCAGTAAACCATATTTCATTCAGAGAAATAAAATTGATATACACATTTTATTATTTTATACCTTATGTCAAACGTCATATATTGGAACAATTTCTGAAAAAAGGGACGATTTTGACATGAGTTCGAAGTAAAATCGACCGATTTTGCATATGTGTGCGATGCTAAATACATACATGTTATACAGTGTAAGTACGGTGACATTTCACACATACTATGATAAAATCGCAATCGTTGGATTTGACATCCGATCCAAAGTAATTATAATATTTACAGTAGCGACATTAGCCGAAACTCTACGGCCATTTTATTGAGTTATCAACATCCAAAAAATTTCATTAAAAAAAAAACGAAATTAAACTCCAAAAATCATCTCATTTTAAAATAAATCAAATTTGTTGTTATAAATGTATGTAAATATACAAACCAAGAACACACACCCCAAAATGCATCAATTTTTATTAAGTCAACATTTAAAATCAACCTCAATCTCACCGAAATACCCTTTTATCTGTCACATCGATAATTGTCACATCCATCTACCCTTAAATTCTATGCATAAACTAACCCGCAGAGCAAGTATAAACAATGAATACAAGCCATCCCGTGCGAGCACCCTCAAACGTTCAAACGACCACCAACAAATCATGTCACTCAAAAACAAACAAACATACACACACACACACACATAAACAGGCAAAGACAATGGAATTCACTTAACGCGAGTCATCAAATAAAAATGACATTTCGTATTTGACATATTATACACCAAATATACGGATATTTATTTGTATATATACAGATACACGCCAGAGCCAGCCAATCTCTGAGCCCATCATTAATCACAATTTAAGACTAAACTAAAAGAGATAAAATAAACCCCTGCATAAAGGCAAACATAAAATCGCGTCGAAGAGTCGAGGACTGCGCTATCAGTACACTCATCGCGCTCTTTTCCATTCATATAACATATATATCCACTTATATACGTTATTCATCAACGAGGAGGAATTTCCATATATAAAAGTAGCGTTGTTGAATGAATGAATGGCGATAAGTCTCTCTTACAGAATCGTTCTTGCGTACCATTTACACTTTTATCCTTTAAACATAAATAATCTGCGCGAACTCGAAACTCGACGCCACCGCGCACTCGTACTTAACCTTATTTTCACGATCTTCAGAAATATATATATATATATAAAAATAGAACAACATGTACGTAGAAAATGCTCTCTCAAATGTATATATAAATAGTATAGGTGTATATGTAATTTATTTACCGTGTATGTTTGAATACGTGTATTATGATTTATATCCTTTAGCCTGGTGTGCACACGAGAGTCAAGTGTATTATTGCCTCTGGCGGGTTATCCAAATTTATAGAGATGAGCCTTAAACGAATTTGTATTTAAACTGCATTAGCTAAACTAATGAAATTGCAATTTATAGCCCGCGTATTGGGAATTCATTCACACTATTTTATAAAATACACAAACACGCAAATGAATTAAATGCGTCACGCACACACTGAAACTCACTAAAACCAACTAAAACACTATTTCGTTCCGATTTCCAAATTAAACCACAATCAATTTAGTTTAAATTTTGCGCTGCATTCGCATTCATCTAAATAACATAGAAATTCGTTGTTCCGCGCCCGAAAGCAATTAGCAATTGTGTTTGTATAAGCACACCGGTTAAACGCGAGGAATTTATATAAATTTGATTTTAAGCATTTGTGACGAACTGCAATAGTTTTATTTTAGTTTGCTTGTTGGCTATATTTCGTCCTTGCACACTGCAATAAACTACCAAAGTGCACTTTATAATCGTGTATAATTTGCAGACACACATACACACGCAAAAATTACAAATGTTGTTGCATCCTATTTATTCGCCACCGCTGCCACCGTCGAGCATGCTCGTAATCCCCAGTAATCCATTATTGCCTTCCGGTGTGCGAATATATAACCGCCGCGCGAAGCCAAAATACCACAGCGCGCAAAATATATATACATATATATATATATACATAAACTCTGTATACACTGCGTATATATGCAATGTATAGCAGAGCACCAACAAAAACGACGTACACAAGCACTTGCCGCCGCACGCGCGTAGTTTTTCCAATAAGAAAACTCTGTGTGGAAATCTCTACGAATACACGCGAGTCACGAATACACAAAATATATAAAACGCAAAGACGACGAGTTACCGACGTAAGGCGACGTTCGTTCACGGATAGACACGGCGTTGAACTGAAGCAACGTTTTCGAGCTGTGCGCTGTGCAGCTGGTTTTTGTGAGGCAAAGAAGTATTCTGCGTGAGCAACGCGTGCAACGTGTGTTCTATACGAAAAAGGCAGACTCTACACCAAAGGACCAAAGAGCGCGCGAGTGTGGTGCCGATTCCGACCGCTGGGTGGCGCCAAGAGTGTTTAAGAGAGAGTTTCATAGAGCATAGAGAATGAAGCGGCTATGAACCGAGAGTGAGAGTCAAACACGGTTGAATATACTTTTTGTCATACTAGATTTCGATGTAAAACGACCAATGTTTGTAAATGGATTATAAAATATAAAAGTATTTTTTTTGTGCATGAAATTATGAAATTCTTTTGTTCTCGTTTGTGAATTCATATAATATTCTTTTCGCATTATATTTAGAATAAGGATTTAAGATTAATAACAAATATTATATAATTTATATAAAAATAAATATGTGTGTACATTAGGGTAGGTTAATCAAAAGTGAATTTGTATGGAAAACATGTTGTAAAATATATTTTTTTGTTTCGAAATTTCATTAAAATTGGAAAAATATGTAAATGAACTCAAATTATGAATTTATATTATATTTTAAAAGTTATTTCGAATTTAAATAAAACAAAACAACTATCTAATTTAAAAATAAATTTGAATTTAATTTAAAATATTTATTTTTAACCAAAGTTCAAATAATAATATTTTAAAAAATATATCTGTCAAGGTTTAATGCGCTGGATATAAACATACATTTTTAAATAATTAAAAATGGGATTTATTTTAATATTATATTTTAGAAAGTTATTTCAAATTTTCATAAAAATATAACTTATTATACTGTTAAAAATATAATTCTAATTTAAAAATATATATTTAAAAATTGTTTTTTTTTTAATTAAAATATTTAATTTTAACTAACATTAAAAAAAAATTCAAAACGCTAAATATACATATAGAATAGGCTGGTTTAAGTCTAAACGAAATTATATTTTATTTTGAAATACAAATTTTACTCGAAGTTAAAATAACTCGAGATATAACTATAAAACATTTCCACAGAAACAGCGATTAATAGTTAAATAATTAATAAATAATTGGATTGAAATGTAGTATTTTTTTAAATATTTATTCATAACTCAGGGATTTTTAAAATTATACACAGTTTTATTACATTACAATTTGTATTTTAGGATTTTGAAAGGGAACATGTGAGATTTGATTAAGTGTTGTGTGTTGTGGTGTTGTTTTTGGTGTTTTTTATGTTGGTGTTGGTGTTTTTTGTGCCTACTAAGCATTTTTAATATATATTTAAGCTACTTTAAAAAAAACATGGCTATTAATGTTTTATTTTTTTAAAGTTATGTATATTTACTATATTTTTGATATTTTCAGCAATAGAATTGAAACGACAAGTATATAATCTTTAAGAACTGATTTGGAATGGTTGATCTGGATGACTTTATGTGTATGACATTTGGTTGTCTGAATTGTAACTATATATTTCGTTGTTCGTAAGACGTCTTATTTTCAACTTGTAAATGAGTAAAATTTTAATAATTTTGATTGTGTTCGAGAGATTCGTAAATGTAAAGTTGTAAAGCGTCGTGATTTAGTTACATATCTTTGTTTATTTGCTGCTTTATAGCTCTATTTTGAAGTCTTTCTAGTTCTTTAAATAAATTTGTTTGACTATTAGACCAAATTGGGGATAGGGGCTAATTTGGAATTTTGCATGAATTAGTGATAGCAATGTCGTCACCATATAACTGAGCTTTACCATACAAATCTATGTCAAATATGTCATTGATAAATATAATAAATAGTAGTAGTTGATATCCTTGCGGTACACCACAGTCAATATTTATAGCATTACTAATGTACAAATTGTTTACGATTAGTCAAGAAGCTCTTTATTAATTTTACTGCTTCATATACTATATTCATCTTTTCGAGTTTCTCAATTATTAGTTTATGTTTAACTGTATAGTACTGTATAAAACATGATTTTGGTTAAAATAGTGAAAAATAATTGAAGGATCATGTATTACGTTCTGACCACATAAAAAATAAAAATTGCAAACAAAAAAACAAATGAGCACATAGAAAATCATATTACCACATCTAAAAATAATTGAACATTAGAAAAAAAACGAACATCTAACAAATGAAATAGCCATCTTTTGTTGTTTTGTTAAAATAGTCATTGGCGCGCTTGCACACGCCTCTAATTTTTGTGAAAAAAAAAATATACCTGTAGACTCTCTTCTTCCATATCCTGTGCCCAAATCATCAATTTCTAGTGTGCAAACCATTCATTTCTGTGTTCATTTTTGAATTTATTGTAAATCATTTGTTTATTACTGTCATGCAATGCCATTGCGATGTAAATGTGGTTACAAATGTCTTGTGCAAAACCCACGCAGTTACGTATCAGTGCATAAGGCATAACTTCCACGGCACAAAGATCTTTGAGTCAGCGCAATCTAATGCTGAGTTCACACCTGCGGCATATATCATGTGCCACAGAGCGGCAAAATATGCCGCAAGTTAGAAATCTTTGACACCTGTTCACACTATAGAAGAAATATGTGCCGCATATTGAGATATTTGCCACAACAGAATCTATGCCACAATATTATGCCGCAATTTATTTGCCGCATTGTTTGACGCATTGTTCGTTGATATTTCACACTTGTATGGCATATATATTGTGGTCGTCATTTTGATGTGTACTCATCAGGGATACTTCATACAAAAACAAGATTTGCGAGAAGGCTAAAGTAGAACGGGTTTTACAACAGATTTTAAAATTGTGTTACTTTTTTTACTTAGTCTGACCCTTTTAATTTATTAAAAACACTAATATTTCATTTAATTTTCAAATTTATATTTCAATCGATACATAGACCGACCGAAAAAGAGGAGGTGTGTCATATAAAAAAATTCAACCAACATTTTGGTTGAACGGTAAAATTGATGGCAGATTTGGCAAATAGGCACATAAAGGGATCACACCACTAGCTTGGCATACATATGCCAAAGATGGCAGCAAATGTGGCATATATTTTTCATCATGGTGGCATATATTATTTGTTATATGACATACATAAGTGTTCACACCAGACTGTGGCTAAATTATATGCCAGAGCGCGGCATATTATATGCCGCACATTATGTGCCGAACTTTTTGTGTGTAGTGTGAACACAATAGCAGAAATATGCATTCCAAACAAACGTCAAGTTCAAAGTCGGACTATAACAGTACTGCTTCCTCTACATCAGAAAGCTATATAGTTTTATGTCCTCTGTTAGTATTTAACTTTAAAATGACATACTTATTTTAATTTGATAATTACTTTTTAAAATATAGTTTTTGCGAGGAGCAGAATTTTGAGCCAATACACCATTGCTAAACATTTTATGTCACAAGCATTAGGCGCATATGTAACTAGCGCCATGACTTAATCAAAACGACGGTATTGTAATTTTACGTTAATGATATCTGCGCTACAGTGTTTTACAGGCAAAGAGGTTGCGTGAGCTTGCGCCTTGTAGTAGTGACATAAACTCTTAATAATTGCAGCGCATATGTCATCTGCGTGTTGGGCGGGGCCACACACCAGTTTTGGCCAACTAAATCGGGAGAAATACTCCACTGTGGGTCTTGCAAACCTAAGTCCAGTGTAGGGATTCTTGCGAATTCTCGTTAAGCAAAGCATGGAATTGTCGCTATCTTTGCAAAATAACGCGCGGTAAAATATAAATAACCAATCAAATTATGCAGTTAGAACGAAATAGCACGCGCATATTCTCGTCTATGTTAGTATCTTTTCTTAAAAAAAATATAAAACTAAATAAAAAATATATATTATTTACAATTACGAACACGTACCACACAAAAACCCAAAACTAACGTTTTTTTGTGCGAACTGTATTGAAAATTTCTATAATAATACTTTCACATAAAAACATGTTATCAAAACTTTACACTCAAATTTGAGCCGAATTAACGACAAAAATATATTTGTTTAGCACTTTTTGGTACCTATCTGCAATCAAAATATGAGAAATTATTAGGATTTGATTTGATTTTTAAATTTACACAATT
>JAAAKO020010320.1:0-17961 GCA_010015015.2 Bolitophila cinerea | reverse complement strand
TTATAGGGCCTGGTTATATAAATAGTAGAGAAAATCCGGGCCCGGGAGTCACACTTTCGGGCCAATGTTTGCATCCTTAAAAAATAAGGTTGTATCCATTTTTCGTATTTCCAGCCTTCAGCAGTTTAAATGAAGAAATATCATTTTATATATATTTGTTTAAAATGAACGATTTCTTTTTTGAGATCTTCTAAAACATTAGCTTTCTATGAACTTTTACGTTGAGTTTTTTCATCCAATATCAGGATTTTTCAGAGAAAAGAAAACAATTCGCTTGTAATTCCTACGATGACCGAATCGGAGTAGTGTAAGAATTTGTTTTTCTTTTGAATTTGTCTTCTTCACAAATAATGGTGTGTTCTATCTAAATCCTTATATTCATCATCTGAAACCTTGACTTTTCGGTATAGTTGAGGATATATTCTTTACGTTTGAGATGAGGTTACTTTCTCTCAAAATAAATTAAATTACATCGATCTTGTATGAATTGCAAATCCAAAAAAGACTTTCAAAATTGTTAATTTTTATTTTTTGACGTTCCTTTCGTTGATTTTGAATTGATTTTTTTTATTTATTCGGTAGACTATTAGACCAAATTAAAGATAGATAAACAGTTGATCATTTATGTGAGCAAAGTAAATTTTTGGTAATGTGTATGTGTTAGGTGTATACTAGGTCATTTAATAAGTCCGTAGGATAACATATAGATGGCATTACTAGAATTTTATCATATGATTTTTATTTAGTACTAACTTTCAAACGATACGTGTATAAATTTGACAGCAATCTTGTGAGTTATAGCATTTTGTGTGAAGAAACTTTTGTTTTTTGACAAAAAAAATGGAAAAAATGAAATTTCGAGATGTAATAAAGCATTGCTTTTTGATTAAAAAAATACAGTGGAAACTTAACAATGGCTTGATAAACATTTTCCGAACTCTGCTCCATCGAGACAAATGGTAGAGAAGTGGATTGGTGAATTTAAACGTGGTCGTACCAACACAAATGATGCAGAGCTTCCACTGCCCAGATGAGGCTGTTATTCCAGAAAATATCAAAAACTCCACAAATTGGTTATACATTAAAGGTGCACGAACTAGCTGACATTGGAAAGATATCAGATGGTAGTGTTTCCAGAGGAGTGTATTTTGGATCTGCATTTTGTAATGCGAACGGAATAATATCCATCGCCTATCTTCAAAAAGAAACCCCCATCAACAGCGACTATTACTGTGCACTTTTGGATCGATTGAAGGCTGAAATCGAAAAGAAACGGCCACATTTGCAAAAGAAAAAATTTTGTTTCACCAAGACAATGCACCGTGTCACAAATCGATGAAAACGTTGGCAAAATTGAATGAATTGGGCTTCGAATTTTTTTTTATCTATAAAATATCTTAAAATTATTCAAATCGGGTTAAAAATGACTAAGTTGTATGTAATTAATCGAAGTTACTCAAATATATATAAATATTTTTTAATAGAAAAAGAGCAATGACTATAAATACAAGTAATTTTGTTGTCTTTTAAATTAATTTAACAAAAATAGTTTGGATTGGTTGCCAAATATTCTTTTTAATAAAAACTAAAATATTTAATTGATTTTTTTCTAAAATTTAAAAAAAAACAATAAACATAGAAACGAAACATATAGATATAAATATCACTTATATTCAAACCAATTGGATTGCTTGAAAGAGACGATTCGATCCATGTTGGTATTTGAAATCTCGCTTGGTGTGATTTCCCTTGATAGGAAAGTTTTTAGCCGAAGTGAGAAAATAGACGGACAGTGACATAGGTAATGTTCAGCTGTTTTCTCCGTCAATTCACATCCTCTGCAAAGATTTGAGTCCACTGCTCGGATTGTGAATAAAAACGAAACATAAATAATATATTTTTTATCTATTATGAGATAAACAATAAATATTTGTTAATTTTTGTCCTATAACTAAAAAAAAATAATATAATAAGTTTTAGTATAAAATATAATAATAACACAAAAAAGGATTAACATTTCTTTTACAACATAAACTAAATGATCCTAAATGATACAAAACCTTTTTTGTCTTTGAATTATTGGACCTACTTTTCATTGCATTCCTTTTTACTGAATGTGTAATCCTAGCTTTAGAAAACATGGATAACAGTGCCAGAAAGAGGGCATTGAGTAGATTATAGGAATATGAATATTTTTTTTAAAAATCAAGTAACTACGGGTTCTTGGTTCTATCATCACACGGGATAATTAGCCAGAACATGGAAAAATCGACATGATAATTTCTCTATATCTTTTGATACAATAGATAACCAATTTAAAAAACGGTAAAAACACTTCAAATCTAAATTTATATATTTTTAAATTTAGATTTGAAGTGTTTTTACGAGTATATCATATCTCTTATAGCTCTTATTCCAAATTATTGGACCCATTAACTCCGAAAGGCTTTAGAACAATTACTATGAATTTTAAAATGGTTATTTCGTTCGGATTTGCAAATTCAAGTTTATCAGGAATATATTTTGGACATGACGTTAAGGATCTTTTTAATAAGTACATGCATGTATGGCACTTTATATAGGTATGCAAAGAACATTTTAGACTAACGAAACGCTCCAAGATGGTCGAATTTTCGTAGTCGATATACAAAACGTGTACAGGCATTTAGTGCACGATTTATAATTGCATATACATTAGCAGTCATTGCTGAAAGAATTACATCACTATTGGAGAAAAGTGGGACAAGGAGGACTTTTACCAATTTCATACATGTATCAGTAGGTAGTAGGTGTCCATGCAACCATAGACTGCTCAGACCACCGAACACTTTTGCAGAAATGGAAGAGTAATGCTCAGTCCAATTTACATTATTGTTTATGATAAGACCAAGATTCTTAGCAGTATTCGAATAAAGTTTAAACGAGGAGGTGAGTAAAATATACATTTTCTTTTATCACAGTTTAAAATAAGCTTTGCAGTATTCCACCACCGCATTTAAGTCAATATTAATTGAAGTTATTTGAATTGACAGAATGTTAGGTGGACATGCGTAGTATAATTGGGCATCATCGGCAAAGAGATGATACTTGGTCGAGTTTTGAAGAATTAGCGGTAGGTCATTAATAAACATTGAGAATACAACTGGACCAAGAATAGATCCTTGCGGAACACCAGAGAGAACAGGACGGAAAGTGGACAAATTACCAAAGATTACACACACTGAAGACGATTGGATAAATATTGAAAAATTTAAAATATATTATGTGACACAGTATCAAAAGTCAGTATTAAAAAGTCAAGTAAAATTAGAATCAGTGGAAAAAAGTGTGTTGGTAGTAAAGAGAGTAAATGAAGAGAAAGTTGCTTAAATGCTTGGATGGACCGTGTGTTTTGTGCTTGTACTGGAGCATTAAGATCACCCATTTCAATAAATATATAGTTTTCTAAATTGTTCAGGGTTACATTCTACATGTAGCAACAATTTTGGCTTTAATATTGTGATTGACATAAATTGCAACGCCACCGACGTCTTCTTTTACGATCGGTTCGGAAAAGTGTAAATCTTGCAATTTCAACTGCTTTAGATGATATATTAGACTTAAGCCATGATTCGCTTACAGCAATAATATGCGTATTTGAATTAGCGAAAAAATCACGTATTTCTTCGATTTTAGGTAATATACTGGCTAAATTAAAATGACATATATTGCGAAAATAGGGATTAGCAACAAAAATAGATTTACGATAAACATTACTAATAGCCAGAGAACAAGGTGCCATTTCGCTTGTAATTTGGCTTAAATTAGTAAATTTAATTGTTATTGTTCTAAAGTTTTAAACAAGCTATTTATTCTTAAATTTATATATTGGTATCACTTTTGATATTTTAAGTTCATTTAAATTATTTGAAGAGATTACTGTTCTTTTGACAAGTTCTGTAAATAAAACAATCTAATCTGGTTCTTTTAGTAATTTTTCAAAAACATTGTCATATGAAGTTAAAAGAAAGTTTTAAAAATAGCTATGTTCATGTTGTAAATCGAAATGTTAGCATATAGTTATGTGTAATGATGCCAATTGATAGATTATATTTGTGAATATGGCTAATCTATCGGGCGACGCTACGTTTCTCAGCATATGCAAAATGGCATTTCGTTCAAAGTGTAGTTCAAAGTATTTGAATACAAGATTTATAGGCAAAATCATTAACTGAAATAGGTGAAAACATATTGTGATTCGTTATTTATGTAATAAGGTGGCCGAATCTGCTCTCGCCTTGCTCATCGTTTCATCCAAATGCTTCCAAACTTCTAATTTTGTTTAGGAAAATCGACGTTGAAGTGGTTTAGAAGAACAAGGAGGGCTGTTTTACAGTTTAACATCAAATTAAAGGTGTAAAACAATCTTTCAATAAATAGAGGGACGCATTCCTGCAGAGGGACGACGGTCAAAAATACATACATTTTCATTTCAGAGGAATCAAGATTTGTGGGCAAATAAAAGGAAAAATCCGGGATCAAATAGAAATATCGTAACTGTTGACTCAGATGTGGCTGTAGTTCACTAAAAAGGTCAAAAAAGGTTTCAAAAAAATATGGCTCGTATTAGGTAAGGATTGCCTAATCACAAAATGTTTAAACATCAGCTTTCTGTAAACTTTTCCGTTGATTTTTTGAGAGTTTCTTCATCCATCGATAATTTTTAGAAAAAAGAAAACAAATCGATCAAATTTCTAGGATCCTCAAATCTGTAATTCCTATTATGACCGGAATAGAATAGTGTAAATGTTTTTACTTGAACTCTTTAGACATTTCTCATTTTTTTGTCAATCCTATTACATATAGTAAATTAAAATATCATGCAATAATATAAGAGTTTTGTTTTTAAGTGTACGCGGTGCCGCATTATTTGGAAAATATCTAATTAATATTTTTTTGAGTTTTTGGGTCCACAGTGGACATTTGTCTGTAAATCTACCAACTATTTTTTTTCTTCATTTTAAACCGGTATATCTATGATGCTGCTCTTCCTTTTTTATAGAAAAATTATGTAAATTACTTTTATTTTGAAACTAACAATTCTTTAATAAGGGCGTTTTAGGCTGGTTAAAAAAGGACAGTTTAGATTGCCTTGAGACGGTCTTTTTGGAATTTTAGAATAAAGAATGTTTTTTTCAAACTTGCGTATTTCCTTATTACTTAGAAGTTTTACGAGTATAAGCTATAAATAACAGACACAACTTTTGTCTAAGTATGGGTTTGAAATAAAGTATATGCGCTTGCTAAACGTTTTGGCATTTTAAACAATATTCCGCCATTTTTATCTTGGCAAACGTCTTTATTTATTTTAACTCCTTGCAACTCATACCTCTCCCCCTGGTCCATAGACCTCTTTACGCTACACGAATGTTCCACAAATACACATATATATAAATACAATAAACATTTATATCTAGATTCCACCGAGCACGCTACGCCAAACCGCACGTATCGCATACATTACACATACACATATATACTAGAAGAAGTCAGTATATAATACACCAAATAAGTGTAATGTAGATATGTATACACAACTACATATATACATATAGAGGTATACATATCATGCGGTATATCCTTTATTTTCTGGGCGCTTTCTTCTCGCCATTCTTACCCTCATAATACTATATATTACTATAATAACGATTGTGTGTCTGATAACAGATAACCTCCTAGTTTTGTTCGGTCTGAATGCGCGCCATTGTGGGGAAACGTAAAAAGAAAATGCGGCCGAACAAAACGACGATGACGCCAGAGAGAGCGTCGACGTAGAGGACGCGCCACCGACGACGACGACTTTTCACCGCGCGCCGCACGTCATAAAAGCAATATAGCGATTAGAGATAGCGCCACGAAAGAAAAAGCCAACTAATGTTGGACCAGTGAGCCACGGGGCGGTGGAGTGAGAGGAACAGTGTGGCAAGGCGTTTTGTATGTTGTATATATGTTTGTGGTTAGGGGCCAACTATAGGGAGGTTGGGGTTGTGCCGATGAAATGGTACGGGATGAGTGTTTTTATATGACTTTATTTAAGCGGTTTATTTATTTGTTATTGTAGAAAGACTCGCCGTGCCGCTCTGTGCCGCTTCCGATGTGAAATTTGAATAGAAATCAAATTGTAATAAACAATAGTATTTAAAAGATAACAAAGTTATACGGTTTTTGTGGTGGGGCTGTGACTTTTGTACGTGTATAGAGTTTTTCATCTTTGTATTTCAAGTGTGGCTTGGCAATTCCATCTAAAATTGAACTTATTTTAACAAAATTAACTTGGTACAATAAAACGTATTAGCAACAGCGTCGCGCATGCAAATCCGGAGCCAGCCCACTTTTCATTATCACTTTGCTGGCGCATTGTCAAATGTTGCATGCCGCAAACATTTTACGCGCGGATTGAGCGCCCTTGCAGTACGTATATGAATATAAATTAATATGTAAAAAAACACACGCGGGCTGAAGGGTGGCGAGGGAGTATTAGGGTCTATTCAGCCAGGCCGCTGTCACGAACAATTGCGAGTTAATTCGTTTAGATCGGCACGTGTCAGCCAACAATGCACCACTAAACAAGTCTTTATTTTGCTATCAAAATGAAAATGTTTTGCCACTAACCGATTTCCATTGAAAACCTATAAAGTTCGGGTTGTTTTTCGCTGTTGTTGTTACAGTATACCATTTTTTGTATGTATAGTACTGTTATATGTGTGTGGCTGTGGATGGGTGTAACGTGTGTGTCACTCGAATTTGAGTGCTTTTTATTATTTTGCATTTTTTGTGCAATTGCAGCAAAAATGCGTGCAACTCTGACTGGCTTACTAATTTATATAACATTGCAGTTTTCTGTTTGGCTTTATAAAGGAAATGAGAATGCATTTAAAACACTTTCAACCGATGCACTGGCCGAGAACGGTCTTGTGAACGGCCTTCACCGGGCTTCGATTTTTTTTCTATCGTTTTTAATCTCTCTTATATTCTATTCTAATGAGGGATAAAGGGGCCGATGTATGATACCGCACACCAGACACTCGACATTTTTTACGGGTTGACACGATTGGTCAAATTATAGCTAATATGCCTCTTGTGCTGAACTGCTTCAGTATTAAATATATTAATTCCACAAAAAAATCCTAAAAAGAATGCACAGGTAGACTGTGACATATTCTCAAGTGACTCAACGTCAGAAAAAACCTGAGAGTAATGAACAGGTGGACTCTGACTTATTGTCAGGATTTTCCTGGCGTTAGGTCTCTTGAGAATAAGTCAACCTGTGACTTATTTTCAGGATTTATCCTGATGTTATTATACTTGACAATAAGTCACAGTCAACCAGTAACTTATTCTCAAGATTTTTGCTGAGATTAAATCACTCGAGAATAAGTCAAAAGCCAGTTTTTTCTCTAACGTTTAGTCACTAAAAAAATATTATGCCGGTCTTACACTAGTTGAACAAGTGTCCAATTTTGGCATGTCCAACTGTTGCTGAAGTAGACCAACAAATCATACCTCTTACACTAGAGCAACAAATCCAGTTTACGCGTTGCGCACGTTGTAAAAATCGTTGATAAACTCGTTGCTTGCCTCTTACACCTAGTTGAGCGAGTTGCTCAACGCTGCCCAAAGCTCTTACTTCTAGTTGAACGAGTTGCTCAACTCTGGTCGAAGGTCTTACACCTAGCTGAGCAAATTGCACCAGATGACACATGATGTTGATGCCCAACTGATTGCAACGCTGAATTGAACACGATTGAGGCGTGGCGTTTACGTTGCTGGGCTCTTACATCTGATGCGTTAAGCAACTCGTTGAGAGAGTTGGACAACAGATGAAATAATTTTAAAGATTTATATACGGTGTGTCTTATTCGAATGCAATGTTCTCAGAACGAGAAAGTATGTATATTCTTTATTTTAAATAAATAATATAATAGTACATTCATTCTTTTTATTTAAAAAAATATATCTTTTATACACTGAGAGACTGGAATTACCATAAAATGGTCGTTTTTCAACAAACTTTGAAAATATGGTTGGGATAACCATCAATATGGTTACTATAGCAAATTTTATTGGTAATATCACCATTATTAACTACTGTCCTAACAACTTTTGATGGTTTGTTGAAAAACGACAATTTACATCCGGTCTCTCAGTGCATTTATTATATATTTAAATAAAAAGATTGTTGTATTTTTCAATCGCCTCATAGCCTAATCACTTATATTTCTGGCTCGGTTTTCACCGCATCGCGATTAAGAACGCTAAATTATGCAAGCTAATTTGCCTATACATAAAAAGAGGTTAGACCTCAGACAACATTAGTTGTTTTTCTTAGGCGATTATTTATTATTTCATTCCATACTTAAATATTGAAAGTTACTGTTTTAAAACCAGAGTGTAAACTTTTTAATTTCAGAATTTGACAATTTAACACAAGAGTTTTTCAAAAATGTCGTCCAAATGAATGTTGATGATTTCGATTTCCGTCTAGAGCTTCACCTATAATTTGGAAACAAGATACGCGAAAATCAATCACGACAGGAAAAATACTCTCAGTATTTTAGTATAGTCAGTTCGGTCCTGTAGGAACCTTTTTTCTGAGGTCCATTTCATTATTTATATGGCATAATATTTTATATGCATGTTTTATTAACATTTTCATTAGTGAATTAAAGTAGTCCTATTAAATTATTGAATTATATTATTATTGAATTATATATTTAAATGATATATTTACGAGTATCTATTCTTGGCTCCTAAATTGTATCCAACGCAAGTCAACTCAACACTCAACTGAAGCACGGACGCAACGAAATTGATGCTAACATAATACTAAATTTCAGATATTGTGTTCAATTGTGTCCAATAAGCAACGCGTGAATGTGAATGTCGGCAACTCATAAATCGTGTTCAACGCGTGGAGCAACGATAAATAACGCGCAACACAACCTCTTACACTATTCTTACACTAAATGCGCATCACGTTTGCTCAACGTGGACAACGAATGTCCAACGCGACAGTTGAACACGATTGGACACCTCTTACATTAGAGTTGCTCAAGTTGAGCAACAAAATAAACACTTGTTCAACTAGTGTAAGACGGGCATAATGCACATACAACTCTTTAAAAACCATTCATCGAAAAGAAAATAATTTAAAACAGGGGGAGAAGTGGACTGAACACTTTGTATTGCGTATTGCAATTTTTGTTTTGTTAAAATATTTCATAGAATAATTATAAAAACATACATATTTACGAAATGTTTTTTATTTTATATCTATACCTTATAGATGGACACAAAAACAGATTTAAAAAAATCACCTTTGTTGGTTTGGCAGCATTAGTTTCCATTTATTTGTTTAGAGCAGTGGTGGCCAACCCGCGGCCTGCTAAGGGGTTTTATGCGGCTTGCGACATAAATTTTCTATAACTATTTTATTAAATAAAAACTTTCAAAAAAGAACTTATCCATATTCATATTGAAATTTATGTTGACACTTAATTTAAGTGCAGTGGACGGTGAAAGGCAAAATAAACCTTGTAAAAATCTCCCATAATCTTTTTCTCTCTTCTTCGCTTTATGCTTTTGATGTTGTGTACTGAAAATGTTATGGGGTATATTTCATGCAACAACATCCATGCATATTTAAGGCTGGTATACGTAGGTAAACCACATAATGATTGATGCAAAAAATGAAATAGTACCAGTAACTATATTAAAAAAAGATGATTATTTGAGTGAAATAGATTAATAGATTTAATTTTTATTGGGCACTAAACAAGTAGAAATTTATAACATGTCTTTTACAATATTTGTATATATAATTTAAGATAAAGATTTGTTGACATTTTTAAAGAAAAGTCAAAAGTTTTTTTGCATCGCTCCTAACTGACAACATTTTTTACCGATGCTTGTATTTTAAATAAAATAAAGTTATCGTTTATTGAACAGGAGTTAAAAGATAATAATGCCTAAGTTTTACGTTATTGAAAAAAATATGAGTTTTTAAAATGCCAAAAGAACATTATGCACAAAAACAAAATAAACAATTTTTTTGATAATTATTATTTGGTAACACAATTATTTTTTGGTAACAAAAATGTATTAATGGTATCAAAAATGTATTTAATGGACATTCAAGGATTAAAAATGTCCCGTGAAGGGATTTGGGTTGGCCAGACCTGATTTAGAGCTTGTTTAAAGATTATGACACAGAAAATAGTAATCAATAGAAATTATTCGGGATCTCTATCACGATTTAGGAGAGAAGGTTATTGTCAGGGTCGCCGAGAGAAAATACGGGTCCGAAGGAAAATTAAGAGCACAACCCCTTTCACTTCGAACGATATTTTCGTACTTTAGCTGAAGCAGAAAATATCTATATTAATGTCAAACTGATTCTAAACATGATTCTAAACATCGATTCAGATATACCATAAAAGAGTGTTAAAAATATAAACTTTAATTTGAGTAAATATTATTATAAAAAAAAAGAATAAAAAACGGTTGATATTTTTTAAATTTTGTTTTTTCTTAATGTATATGGCGATGGCATTTTTACTTCTTAATAATATTTTCGGTGGAAAGATTGCTTATTAGAGTATCAAAATATAACTGCCTGGTCAAAGGTGATTTGATCAAAGAGTGGCAGATCCTGGAACACGCTTTTGTGAAGAGAATGAGCAATGCAATTTTTTATTTTGATTACGACGCTGAAGATACGTTCAGCTCTTTCTACAGTGGCAGGAATACTTTAAAAAACACGCACTGCAAACACAATTATTTTTGAATATCGTCTCTAAATTCTGAGAAAAAAACTTGCATTTAACAAACCAAGTGGAAAAAATGGAAATTTTCGTCTGATTAGTACTTTTCTACAAAAACTGCCGATTCTCAGTTTCGTCCATTGTTGAAAAAAGCCAAAAAAATGGGAAAGTAACAATTAATTGTTTTTAATTGTATATGTTATTGTATATATTGTATATATATATATAATTTACGATCCCTAGACCCTGTAATTTCGGTGTCTAAAAAATGCATAAATATCCACTAAAAATTTAAAAATATATTTTTTTAAAGATTTTTTTAATGTAATTTAAATTTACTTAAAACATACATTACTTTATTTTTGGGTTTAAATGAATCGTGCCTTTTAAAATAATATTGTACCCAAAATAAAAAAATGTTGTTACCATAAATAAATATTTGTTACCGTAAATTATTGTTACATTGATTAAAAAAAAATCACCAAAAAATGTTTTTTACCGTCAATAAATTATTTCACAAAAAATATTTTGTACGTGTATTTTTGAATATGCACATATTTTTTGGCACAGTTTTGATTTATTTTTGTAACATTTTTTATATTTTTTGTGTACATTTTTTGTTTTTTTTGTAGGCATTTATTTTGAAAACTTTTTTTTGGGACAATTTTTATTAACTTTTAATCAATTCGTTTGAATATAAAATAAAATAAATGTGTAGTATAAATACTATTATTATAATTTCAAATATATAAAAACTTAAAATAATAGAGAAATTTAATATCTTAAATCTAATAATCTTGAAAATATGGGTAAAAATATGCAAATTCTCTAACATAAAAATATCCATTTAAAATCTTAAAATAGGCAAAAACAATATGGTCTCGTTTGATTGGAGATTCGATTATCTATATTTTAGTACCCTTAAAGGCAAGTTTAAAATTTACGCATATAGAATTATATTTAAATTTTTAACCTACCACTAACGATCACAAAAAAAAATATTTTTAAATCAGTCTCTTCATCAGCATTTTATGGATCAACCGGAGGGTTGTACTCTGTCTCCCTGTCCCTCTGTCAGCGGCACGGTTATACGATGTGCATATTGTCTTACTTTAGAAAAATCCAGTATACACTCAGGAAGAGCTGTACGATTATAAAAAATAGAGTGAACAGATAGGAGGACTACCTGGACTATCTAAAGTCATGTATAACTGGTAGAAGAAATAGTGGATATACAAGATTATTATTGTAGGTATGAGGTTATTCTATAGTATTATACGTGAATTACACCAAAATACGCGAGAGGATATGACGATATGATAAAGAGTGATGGTATAGAAAGATTTTTAGGCTTTTCTCTGAGTATTGTTAGATGTTACAAGACTTTTTGAAATTAATAAAATTTTGAAAACTACTATTATTTGTCTATACAGATTGAGCTAGATCTCTTTCAAGAATAGAATTGTGTTTTTTAACCTTAAACCATGTTTAGGTGTTTATTACGAGCAGTATGGACCTCAGAAGGAGGCACACTTGTCATATTGATGATCGAGGTCAAAAGGTATAAAATATAAATGATAAGAATCAGCAAGAAGCTTTGAGGTGTTAATTCTTTTTAGCTTAGGACGGATTGATTTTGACGCAGATCAGTGTGGGACATAAGGAACGATTTTCAAGGATATCATGTACTTAGAGTCAATTGTTTGATTTTATAATAGTTTTAAATTCTAGAGTTTATTAGAAATATAAATCAATTACCCTTGTATATACAAATAATTACATTCATTCTTCAAACATTTTCTAATTATCTTTTGTCCGCGAAGGGTTAAGAGTATTGAACATTCATATTAAAAAAAATAATGGAATTGAGTGTATAACCTGAACAGATGATTTTGTAACGTGTTTAGGCATCTAAAAAGTTTCCCGACAGCTAAAAATAACTCGGGTTACGTTTAAAAATAAACGCATTCTCGAGAAACCAGCAACAATAGTAAAAAATATATATTCATTGTATCAACAAAAAAATCTTGGTTACAATAATTTATTATTGGTTGCAAGAATATATATATTATCAAAAATTATATAATTTGGTCCCAATATTTTTTACTTTATTTTTATTTTTTACTATTTTTTATTAACCCATTTTAGTATTGAGTTTTGATGAATTCTCCGCGAGTTATGTTTCAATGATATTTGTTTTCGATATATTGTCCATTTCGATGTTTTTTTTGTTGATAAATTGTCTTTTGATGAATTATTTAATTTTTAAAGTACATATTAATTTAATATTTGTATACCAAATATACCAAATATCAGCTAAAAGAGTAGTACAACTTAGCATAGTAATGTTTGAACCCCTTTCGTAGGTCACACACAATCAGCGAAAAATCCGCATAAGCGAGCTTTTGTTTAATAATATACAAGTTTTCTGAAATAATTATTAATTAATGTGAAACAAAATAACACCCTAGTTTACTAATATTGCATATAACATATATAAAATCATTATGTATTATATATAGTTCACAAACATTCATAAACCATTAGCATTTCGGGCAGCCTAATTGCATTTCAAAGCAATGAATCTCAGCATCTACGCAGCGCACCAAGATGCACGACAACAGCACATACACGACAAAGTCAAGATTCGTTTCTCATCAACTTGCGGTAAATTGAATAAGTTTTCGCCATTTTCCATGTTAGCGCGCATATAATGCCATCATCATCAGCACGTCGCGTGCATTGCACGTTAAGACTTTATGATACAGGTGTGAGATACTGGCGCATTGTATAATTGTATTCTGTATCAACGACAAGATGCTAATAATTATTTTCTAATGTCGTTTAAGGGCGGATGTTATGAGTGTAATTGTTATTTGCTGTATTACGTTAAAGTGATCAAGAAGGTCATTAATGGTCTAGTCACTCTCTATATAAACGAGATTAGTTATATTTGAAGATATGCTTGTACGTACATGATAATAATAATAATGCTGTTTTAAATTTTTCTATAGCCTTTTTCAAATTATCTTTCATAACATAAATGTAAATATTGCCAGCGGCACAATTTGTATCGTTCTGTCAAACAACAATTATTATTCAACGAGACTAGCAAACTCAACAAAAATATGTTTACTTCAAAACATACGTTTTATTCTATATAATACTATATATATACGTATAAACAGGTACACAACACACTGTCTGTAACTGGTGTTTAACTTGATTTTGTTTTTCCCGTGTGTGTGTTTTCATCTTTTTCTCCACATGAGTGATTTTGCTACAACAACAACCCCCCGATTGCAACGAAAGCCACGTCGACGGCGGGTGTCGCGAATAGCTGCGCTGCTCTGATGCCGCTCTAACCAGCCCAGCCGCATGCAATATTATTTCACACGCTCTTTTGATCGCCAATCGAATTTTCAGGAAATAATAATTTTCATTTTATACTTTCCCGTTAGCGATGCGATATTAATGGAAAAATTAAAGAGGGCACATGTGTGAGGTGAGTCTAGCGTTTGGCTATACAGGTATATATTTTGAAGCTTGTGCGTATTTTGTTATTGTGTGTACAACATTGTTTAGAAAACCATATAGATATTTGGTACTAACAATTGTTTATTATTTTGCATTGAGTTTAATTAGTTAAAAAATACAAAATCCCGGAAAATCAAAATCTCGGAAAAAGATCATCGAATACAAAATTCCGGAAATGACAAAATCACAGAAAATAATTCTTTTAAAAAATCTTAATTTTTATTTTTTTATTTTGATTTTGGCGTAACTTAAAACCACGACGAGGACCTATAACGAGTTGTAGGTTCCATTTTTTTTTGAAAATCTAAAAAAAATGTTAAAAGAGTTCATTAAAATAAAAAACGTTGAGAAATATTAAAAAGTAAAAAAAATAATAAATTCAAAAATGAAAAGAAATAATAATTATTAAATTATTCAATAAAGAAAACAGAAAAATGGGAAGACATTTTAAGCGAAAGTATAAGTTATTCCGTTATTTTGATTTCCAGGATTATGATTTCCGGGATTTTGGTTAAGCGATTTTGTATTCCGGAATTTTAATTTCCTTAATTTCATACCCAACCCATTTTTATTTACATAATTATATTTACCAAATTGAAATTTGGTCGCAAGTTTCGTCGCAAGAGGCGAAGAGATCGGCCTTAAAAGAACTAAAGACTAAAGAGCGTGCTTATATTTGAAATACATAAGTAAAACGTAATCTATACCAGCCAGAATTCTGATCTTGATTATCAACTTGCATCAATAATAAATTTGTCACTGCACTTTTTATTAGTAAAAAAACGGTCACCAGTTTTTACCACCAGTTTTTACTACTAGAAAATCGTTCGGGCACTTTTACTAGTAAAAAATGGTTCGGGCACTTTTTTTTTTTTTTTTTTTTCTTGTTAACAATATTTTATTTATTTTTACAAAAACAAAATTAGAACCATGTCACATGTCCACACGTTGTCAAGTTATATTCTAATTGATTTACTTTTTTGCTCCTATGCAATAAAAAGCGAATAGAATTTTTGTCTTAATAACACTTTAACATTATTCTCGAACTGTTAAAGGACAGTTTTATGAATCTCATTTTTGAGATTTCGATCAAATACGTCTCGCTAGAGTGAACAGGCTAAATTAATATAATAATACATATTTGTATAATTACTTTCCTCTCTTCTTCGCATTGTATTTTTGTTAAATGCTCAATTGTTTAAGTTTCTCATGTAAAGAAAACTTCTTGGAATCAATTGCTTGCCACCGTAACTATTACAAGTACAACACTGGCTATTCTCTCGAGATACAAGATTTAAAAAAATGCTATATTTCTATATGCATATTTTTTGTTTGATTTTCTTTTATGCATTATATATTAAAGATATAGCTGGTCTTCTTAAACTGAACATTCAACCCTTGTTTAGTGTTCAACGATGTCGTAACCATTTTGACTCCGCACATTCTCTGTCTTGATAGCATCATTAATATCCGGTCAAAGAATATACAAAAACCATAAAGTCTCTTCGATTCCTCTATAGAAAACATAATTCATACGTATATATTCATATCGTACACTGGGCACAACCCTTTTTAGCATATACTCGCTCATAAAATCGTCACAATTTCCACTTCCACAAAATAGGGCAGACAACAATTTCATTTTGCGTTTTTCTTCGAGAGTTCTAACAAGATTATAAGAATTACATTTTGTGGATAAGATGTTTTCGAATACTTACCGGGCAAAACAATGAGTACTCCACGCCATATGAACAAACTGCAAGGACTGAGGGGGTGTGAAGTACACAAAATGTTTATTATACGCCTCACAAAACCCAATTACACTTGAATGTGCAAACACTAGAAAGTGCAAAACACCGTGTAGTCGATCTGAAATCAGAAATTTTGCATATATACACGAGGATATATATATATATATGCATATATATACAGTATATATCCCATCGAACAAAAGCTATATATATTATATTATAGGGGGCGGTTTGTTGCGGCGTTTGTTGTCTGACACTTCCTCCAGAGGCCAGACACATACACACACACAGCATACACACATATATATTTAGCATTTATAACCAAATTCGGTTGTTCGCCAAGAGAGGAAAATCCGTCCTCACCGTTTGGACAAGGTAATCAGATTATTGGTCTGAAGATTTTTTTTTTGATTTACACGATTCTTTTTATCAATTTCACATCACAATAGTAGCAAATAAACATACGCATAAATCTGGCACGCATTGAATGGGATGGGTGTTCAGGGTGCGAGGTTCCATAATATTATACATGGACTTTTGTCACGCGCCCGTCAAAAGGACTGCCCCGCAATAATGTTATATTATGACGAGTGTTCGAGGGTGCACATTACGTATGTATACGCGTGTGCGCGTGTTCGGCGGAAAAATCTGATTGTTCATCTTTAATATTGGCGCACGGAATTCCAGTGTTTGTGTGTATGTGTGTGTTGTATGTGGCTGTTGGATTCCTAGTCACATCACGTTTGCGCACACAACACAGTACAAAGGATGAAATTTGCACACAGCCCGCACTCGCGATAGTTCGAATAAAATAAACCCACACGTTGTATATATAGTCGTATAGATATTATTTGCAAATATAAGTATATATCATGCGAATTTCACCCTTTTTATAAACACACACATGTATATTGTATATGTTTATTCAATACAAGTATAAGACTACAATCAATTCCGCATTAAAGATTCATTAATGTGTTATTTTACTTATTAGGATGTACTGAACAAATATTTTTAACACCATATTATAAATAAAAATCTATATAGTAGGTTTGATTTAATTTTTAGTAACTCACATTAGCCAAAGTTTGTAACTTTTATCTTTTGTTTGTTCTCCTTAAATACAATCCGATTAAAACTATTTGAAAACTACAAAATCTGACAGGGACCAAACCAAACCAAAGTCTGTGGTCTGGATTAATTTGGAATAAAATAAATAAGTTATTGTGCCCGAAATGGTTTGAGGAATTTTTGCTTTTTTTTAAGAATTTTTAACTTTTAAGAATTTTACAAGTAGTAATGACATTTTAGTTCTTATTGTATAATATTTATGTCATTAATATTATGATTTTTTACTGCTCTTGTTTGAATCGGTTCCTTCCGTTTTGTATATGCACAACAATCTTATATTGCATGTCAGCTATGTAATGATTTTTTTTCTTATATATAAAAAGTCACTTCAAAATTAATCTTTGCCAAATACAGTCTATTTATAAATATTAAAATACCTACATATTGTTTCAATGGAAATTAGTGTTAATTATGGACTATCGTATATAGAATTTTACATTGATGCCGAAACCCGGGAACTCTTGGATTGGAGATCAAAGCAATACGTTCCAGATGAGTAAGGCAGACATCGGCAACAAACCAACTTTTATCAACAAAATCCGCAAAGAAGTTATTGATCTCACGTTGACCTCTCTAGATTTGACCAACAAAGTGAGTAACTGGCACGTCTCCTCTGAAGTGTCTATGTCTGACCACAGACTGATTGAATTTAACTTAAATTTCTCTAATGCTACTACTGCTCGTTCATGGAGAAATCCCAGGAAAACAAACTGGGATGGATACATGAGGGAACTTGGTAA
>JAAAKO020010309.1:0-17962 GCA_010015015.2 Bolitophila cinerea | reverse complement strand
GAAAAAGTCATATTCTCATTTTAACTGTCAAAAAAAGTCATAAGTCACGTGAGATTTGAATTAGAATATGGCCACTGGTATGTTGCATTGTTTCAACTGCAGGGCACTGTCGCACTGGAGTAGTTGTTGGAGTTCGTAATTGTGCCAGTTGTTTGTAATCCACATTGTTTGAACAAGAAATTGTTTCTATACGAAACAGGGCATCAGCAACTACATTTTCTTTGCCAGAAATATGTCGGATATCAGTGGTAAACTGACCTATATAATCAAAATGTCGAAGCTGACGTGGTGATGCCTTGTCAGATTTTTTATGGAATGCAAAAATTAGAGGTTTGTGGTCTGTATAGATTGTAAAAAATGTTCCTTCTAGTATATGTTTAAAATCAACCAACCAAATACGTAAATAGAGCGATTACAATAACAAACCACTATCAAATCCTCCAACTACAATTAAAAGCAGTAACATCTAATCTACGAAATGTGTATGGTGAATTCTAAATAAATGTAACATATTGGCTTTATCTTTATTCAGTTTTCCATATGATAGTCTTTTTTCTTATTGCCTTTTACGAAGGGTTGGAGGATTGCTTGTGTTTCTGAGGCATGAGGTAGAAAACGCTTGTAAGAATTGAGAGTTGCCAAAAAAGATTTTAATTGGAAAAATTTCTCTGTTTTTGGATATTGAGAGCAAGTTGGTTGACAATTCCGTGCCTTGTTTCCAAATTTTCGATTGCGAAAAGCAGTTCAACACTCTCGTTTTAGTTGATTTTTGATCTGCCGCGATATTGAATTGATGTATGTCTTCGTGAGGAAGAAACGCCCGCGCTCGTTTTTCAGACTAGCAGTATGTTTAATGAGTTCGGCTTCTTGCTGTTCCAGTCGATTAAAATTTACTGTCGATGCATTGTTTGTGACAGTACATATATTTGAAGACTGGGTCACTTCCTGAATTTTGTCAACAGTTGTTGATAACTCAGCCAAGAAACCAGTGGTTTGTTTTGATAATCTTTGAAACCAAAGTGTTTTAAGGAGATCTTCTGACACTGTGGTTTAAGCTAGCTCACGCATCTCTCGAAGTAGGTAAGATGGTTTTTGGTCATCTAAAGCTATCTCAGATATTTTTTTCGGATATTGTTTTTAAATTCTTGTATGTTCAGATTTTAGCCTCTTCGAGAATTATGTCTAACTTGTGCCAAGACTACAATCTCGATAGCCGCCAATTTGGAGACTTCTCGTTTTAAATTAAATATGTATTTATTTAAATTTTAAATTATTTATTATTTAATATTGTTGTATTAAGTTTTTATACACCTTAGCGGCTATCAAAGGTGATTTTTATACGAAAGCCTGGTAAAGAAACTTATACAGACGCAAATGCATTCATACCAATAAGTCTCACTTCATTTGTTTTTAAAACACTTGAAAGACTATGTGATAGACATATAAGAGACGTTTCTCTTAAAGATGTGCCACTCAGCAATGGGCAGCATGCCTATCTACCTGACAGGTCAATGGAAACAACTATACATAATATTGTCTTTAAAATCTAAAAGCAGTTCTCTATAAGGAAATGGTGCTTTCCACTTTCTTAAACATTGAAGCAGCTCTCAACCACAGGAATTATAACTCACTGCACATTGCAGCAAATAAATTTAAATATTATATTGGTCAAACGGATACTCAACATGGTGAAATATCGTACAATTCTGGTTGGACTCAACAATTCTTCGGTTACGAGGGGTTGTCCGCATGAAGGGGTTCTGTCCCCACTCATGTGGTGCCTTGTGATTGACATTCTCCTAGTTACACAATTAGCGAAGCAGACGATATTACCATACTAACTATTGGTAAAGACGTCGACACAGTCTCCAATGTAATGCAAAGTGCACTATTTATTGTTAAATCAAATTATATTATAGTGTTGAAATGGCTCCTAAGACCGCAATTGATTCAATCTTTTGAAAATATTGATTTGGTTAAGTTGACTTTATTGAACTATTCTTTCGCAATTGATTTATTATTTTGTTTATTGATTTTATTTTAATAGTTCAATTCTTTCACTATTGAACCAATATTTTTTAATTGAATTTATTTACAATTGATCCAATTTTTGTTTGTTAAATTGAATAACCCAAATCAATTCTTCCGCAGTTAATCCAATATTTTTTTTGTTGAATTGAATGAACCAAATTAATTTTATTGCAGTTGATCCAATATTTTTCTAATTGATTTTTAGAACTAAATCAATTTTTACAATTGATTTTTTTATTGATTTGATTGAATCAAATCAGTTCTTTTACTGTTGATACAATATTTTTAAAATTGAATGGATAGAGCGTAATTATTTATTTCACAATTGATCTAATATTGTTTGAAATAATTGAACCAAATCTATTCCTTCACGGTTGATAAAATATTTTTTAAATTGATACATTTAATTCTTTTGCAGTTGATCCAAAAATTTATAAGTTGAAATGAATGAAATTAAAAATACTTTCTCAGTTGATCCAATATTTGTTTATTTGAATCTATCAATTTAACAATACTTTTATAATTTAATAAATTTATTTTAAATCAAAAGTTAAGTTTAATTCAATGACTTCCAATAATGGTTTTGGAATTATTCAAATGTTTTTTTTAAAATACTGGTAAAGTTGAAATAGATCTGTTTGAATCGCTCTTTCGCAAGTGATACATTATACAAAATCCACAATAAGCAGTAACAACTCACCACTAAATTCTATTTTTATTGTCACATTCAACTTTTCACTGAAATAATATTACATACATTTAAATGAAAGAATGATTTTATAATATTTATGTTTTTTATTACATCACTAAAAGCCTAGTATTTCAAACAATGTTTTTATTATATATAATATAAGTAAAAAAAAATTATTATTATTATTTTTTTAAAGTTTTTTTTTACATTTCGCCATTTGGGATTGTATAAGTTGTGTTAATTTTAGCATTAAGTATATAAAAAATTGTGATTATAATAAAAGTTATCTTTAGTACTTAGATTAACTTAAAATTAAATTAAAATTAAAATTAAAATAAATAGCTTGTAAAATATGTTCAAACCGCTGATATATACTTTCGTACCATACATAAAATATCGTACAATTTTGAACTAGTTCATTACGCAATGCCACCAAAATAGGTTGAAATTTTATTTTTTTGGACTTTAGAAATACTTTTCTAGTTTCTATTGTTACGTTCATCTCATTGAAATTCTGAAATAATATAATGAATGAAGTTAGTTACCAAAACAATGAATTTATAATAATGAAATAACCTATGCAGCATGTAACAGCAATCCATCAATATAATAGCTTCCATCACTTCAGTCAAAGCAGAAGTGTCTCATATTATAACCGATGTAATTGAAGTTAATTTGAGACACATCAAATGATAAAGAAAGGTACTTCCGAAGATAACATACTTAAAAAAGTTGTTGGCCAGTCAAACTAGAATATCCTGATTTGCAAATGATTTTTAATTTACACACAGAAAGCATGTTTATTGTTCAGATGCAGTCTTAGAGAGATTAGGAAATATTGAATGCACAACAAAAAATTAAAAAATCGAAGAAAATATTTTTTTTTGAGAATCGGCCTGGTCGATTGTATTCCAAGAAAGACGTAGTCAATCATTGGTCAGAATATTGGGCAGAACATTCTAAACGCTGCAACGAAGTACCAAACAAGTTGATTACCTAATAGTAGTACAGAAAATCAGACGATTCCACCTCTTACTTACGAAGGGACCGGCATTGCCATTAGAACGTTGAAAAACAACAAACTCAAGTAACATTTTAGGTCGAAAAGTAGTATATTCTAGATTCTACCAAATTTTCTGCTTTATAGTAGTTATTCCCGTCCTATTAGTGGTAAAATTTCGTCGAATTTACTTCTATTCGACGTAATTGGAGAATTAATCGACCTATATTCGACATAATATGAACGTATAATTCAAGGTAATAACTACCTTTTTCGTCCTAAATTCTACTTAAATTAAAACGCATTATGCATATTGTGTAGTGGAAACTACCAAATTCCTACCAGTTCCTGCCTAATGTAACCTATTACAATGCTGCCAACACTTATTATTTTTCAACTATCCATAATGCCACTGTTTATTATATACATTGATACACTTTGACCTAATATAATAATAATGATATTATATTTACTAAATATTTAGGCGAAAAATAACTAATAAACACGCATCATTAAAGTCTACTTCGTCTGCAATTTTTAAAATTCCGTACAAATAATATGATTTGTCCATCTCAATTTCAACGCGCACTTAAAATAATAAATATTTCATTTAATTAAGTATTAAATTTGTTTTAATGCTCAAATAACCATTTTTCTTTAAAATTTCAAAATGGATGCCACGTGCACGCGTTGATATTGCTCTAAAGATGGCGGCATGAATTATCCTACTTTAGAGACCTTTTTTCTACTATGGCACAAATGCTACCTATTTACCGACATTTTAGCACATTTCTACCATCAAAACTACCTTTTTTCGTCCTTATCGACACATATTTGACAGCTGCCAATTAGCGTACAGTTGTCGTTATAAACACTTTTATTACAATGCGTCCTATATAAGGTAGAGAGGTCTGTATAGTAAGTTTAAGTTAGCGTAATGTCCGTACTTTTCGGACATGATTTTAACCAAAACTTACTATACAAATAATTCTACCTAAATAAAGACGCATTGTAGAAAAAGTGTCTATAGCGATAACTTCACGCTAAATTAAAACTGTCAGATATGTATCCATACGAACGTAAATAGGTAGTTTTTTTGGTAGAAATGTACTAAAATATGTTCTAGATTTGTGTTTGCCGACATATTGACTATAAAGTAGAAATAGGTGGTATGTTTAGTAGCAATGTTTTATTTATCTTCCTAAATATGTTTTTATGGACGAAAAGCTGTAAAGTAAATAAAGGGATTTTTTGTAAGTAAAAACGACTTAACGACTTTTATTACTATTTAGAATGATATTTTATATAGTATTAACTACTTAATTATTACCAATATATATAACTATTACGAATAGATGTGCTTTGGGTAAAATAATAGGTCGATTTTACGTTAAAATTACTTAAATAAGTAGGATTGGGTTAGAACTAGTAGAATTCTTCCTATCGTGTTGCTTTGGATGCACCAAGCAATAATTGTGGAGGAAATGCGATTTTCTAGCAGTGTGTGATCAGGAACCTCTTTCTGACGACTGTAATGTTGACATAATTTGCCCCTTTTCTAAAATGGTGACAGAATGAATTGCGCCAACTACACACACTGCTGCTACCCATAGTGTTCAAAATCTTCTCCAACATTCTTTTAAGACAAATGCTCATTTTTAGTGCATAATTATTTTATCGAAAAACAAGCTTAAACAAGCTTGATGAGGGGTTGGGACATAGACTAGCCTTGCACGTAGGCCACCAGGAGGGCCCATTGTTCAAGCTTAATCTGTATAATAAATATTATTATCAAAAGAACAGCGAACTCGAAAGTTTGAAGACAATTTAAAAGTTATTACCTGGAGTAGAATTTGTTTTTATCAAATATATTAACTCTGAGGTAAAATCCAAATACGCTCCACGTCAATGTAGAACGAAATTTCCATTCTTTAAATTATATAAATATTCTGTTCAAATATCAGGCAAAATTTAATATAAACAACTTTCCTTCTTTGATTTTCATTATAAATTACTATATTTTTATTTTAATATAACAAAATAATTAATGAAAAATACTTTTCAACTTGGAATTACGTCAAATCCGATACGAGATGTTGCCTTACATCTTAAAATTGGTTTCAATGCGATTATATTCGCTATTATTTTTATTATGCAATAATATCCGTATTATCCGAAATATACTATGTAATATTAATAATATATTAAGAAAATCTTGAGAATATACAATAAGATTATAATTTATATTTTAAGTAATACTTGAAAATATTACAAAAATATCTAAAATATTTGAAAAAAATGGTAAAATGAAAAAAATGATAATAAATTACGAAATATAGAACATGGAGTACACATTTTTACGTAGTGAAAAAGTTTCGTTCTTCCTTTCTAATTTTTATTTCCCCACGGATCAAAAGATCATGCCACAATCTACTAAACATTCTATACACTATACGCATTCGACTATAATATAACTATCTTATTTTAATTGGAATTATGTGTACGACTTTATATATGCTTACGTTATATCCACCCAGATAATGCAAAGCAATGCGTCTTGTATTATCTTGCATCCAAACGACCAGTACAAAGCTCCAACATAATTCGTGTGACATTATACATTCTATTTATGTATTATATTATACAGTGTATAACATAGTATCCATATATATATATAATATTATATGCGTGCAACAGCAATTTACATAACATAGAATGCACTACTCCACTATCTGCATGCACTCACATGCAAACCGTGTACACTGCACTTCACCGAATGCATTATACTTACATTTCTACTATGTATATACTATATAATACTATATAGTATACAATATATACTATATATTTTATTTATATATATTATAGTAGCGTGTACCGCGTGTAGTGTAGTACAGATAAACTCTCGTTTATGTACTTAAATCCATTCGAATTAAAATGTAAAGGGCACTTGTTTGCGGTAAACATCACTTTTGCGAATGTGCTGCACGTGAAACAGACACGTATATATCTATGGTGGTTTAGTACGTACATATACAGAGTGTCCCATAAGTTGACAAAATTCCTGGGAGGGCTGATATGTCAGCTCATTGTTGAAATTAATAAATGGCCTTTGTTGTTTGTAAATTGTTGTTTTTTTATTAAAAAATTATTAAAAAATGTTTATGTGACAAAAACAAGTAATGAGTGCATGAAATGACTGAGATTATAATATATTTAAAATTTTCAAAATAACTTGAAAATTTTGATATGCCGAATATTTAAAGCAATTCGTCCAGATGCAATTCGTCTAAAAAACACTTTTAAAAATAATTAAAACATTTCGTCTAAAATATTGTAATATATGCTCATATTTTGCACTTCTTAGGTATTTTTATGTCATATTTGGTCATATTTTCTTTATCTAAATAATTTCAAATAAATTTAAATAATTTCAAATAATTTACAATATAAAATGTAAAACTCACATTTTATATGTGAAGCTCTACGATCTGTAACTAAAAGAATTATTTAATTATTTTTTAAATATAAATTAAAGTATTTCAAGAGTACGATTTGTTTCGTAATTGGATATACATATTTTATTTATTATTTCATTTATTATGACATATTTTGACGGTTTTATTTTTGTTGGTTCTCTCTTATGTCAAACAATAATAATAATAATAATAAAAAAGGGATTTTATATTTGGTTTTAACATTTTTTTTAAATTTAGGTTTTTTTATAATTCAGTTATTTAAAATTCGAAATTTGGGATAATGTAATAATTATGTATAAAAAAATTGTTGTTTCTGTAAATATTTAAAAAAAATAAAAAATGCAAGTAGAATAAATTGCTTTAGAAGATAACAAATATTTTATTTTAGAAAATTGTTATTGTTTTTATATTTTTTTGTTTTAATTACAAAATAAAAAAAAAACATATGAATATATATTTTATTTAATTTTTTTTTTAAATTGTCTAAAATGTAATAAGTTATTTTTTTTACATTTAAAATAACTTACTAAAAATAATATGACCCTAAAAAACACATATTTCATTTAAATCTTTCTTTCTATTTAGAAAAATTTCAAATGCAATGTGCTGGCGCCATTTTTTATTTTACAACTTTTGTAGCCTGAGAGTTTAAAAAAAGCGTTTTTTTCTATACAACTCACTTTTAATTGACCCACCCTAAATTGTTTACATACGACATTGCACAATCAAAAATTAGTTGTTTTAACATTTTTTTTTTTGTAACATCATTTTTATTTCGAGGACAAAGAAAATAATGTACTACTAATGGTACGATGTGCCGAATCAAAATTAAAGGAAAAATAATCAAAAACCGATTCGGCCAATTTAAATACCACCAATCGTTATATTCGCCCAATCATATAACTCGGCCAATCGTGATTCGCCCAATCGGATTTTGGCCATCTGAGTGACACCGCAAAAATATGTATTGTAACTTAAAAATATTTATAATACCAAGCAATTTTTCGTTTGAACATAATTTAATTGTGTTAACTAAAAAATATTTATATTAACAAAATAAATAATATTAAAAAAAGATTCTTTTAATGATGTCAATTTAATTTCAACCTGAATAAAGACAGAATAGTTTTGCTTGGAAAAGCTCAAACTTTTTTATAAATAAATTCCTATAGAAAAAAATTATCTCCCTAATATTTGCATGGATCAAACCATCGATTCGGAAGCTAAAGCTTATGATGTACCCATAACAATTTACAAATATATTAAATTAACATATATACAATAAAATATAATAAAATATATTGTAAATACACATTATCAAGAAATATATAAGTGATTTACAGTTCCGCCAATGATTTGAAATAATGCTGATAGTATGATAGGATGTAAATGGAAGTAATCTATTAATGACCATGTACTTTTTGATATGTAGGTACTAAAACAATAATGAGAATTTTTCTGATATTTTCCAAAAAAAGTATTATTTTTAGACGAAATATATTAGAAGAATTAATTAAATACAGCTTACAAAAAAACTCGTTCTCAAAAAAATCAAAAAACTGAAATAGTTCACGTAAAATTGAAAAAAATCTTATCAAATAATATTTCTCAACAGTCAAAATGTTTTTTTGCTCCATGATATTTTGAACGTTAGAATTTAAAAAATAACTTTTAATAATTTCGATTCGCGCACCAAGTTTAATAAATATGTCTACCTTTTGCGGTAATGGCGACAATATCCGGAATACGCTGTGTGTCGACACAATAGTAAAAGTTACCGATTTGGAACAATGTGGATATAATGTTTTTCGCTTTTTTGATTTTATTACATAACAAGTTTTATATAACTTAAATTTCCTTTATTTTTTAAAATTTATTTTTATTATATTTATTAACTATATTATGTCAAAATATATTATGTAAATATATAATTGATCGTTGTGCGAATTACTAATCGTATTATCTAATTATTAATTAAAAAAGTAGTATTTTACTATTTTTTTATGGATTTTAAATTTGTTTTTTACAAAATTCTGTTTTTCAAAATATCGGTTATAAAATTCGATACAACTTGAATCTTTCCTGGAATTTACTTTCATTTGAGAGCAAACAATTTTTTATTAATTAATTTTCTATTGAGACAAAATATAAATTATGTATAAGGATCAGATCCAGTATTGCGACCGGGTACCGTCGGCACTTGATGATATGAATATACCCATAACCATATAAAAAGATATAAATATATATAAAAAAGGAATACATGGGTTTATTTAATAAAAAATCCTGCGGGGGCATGTCATGTTCCCCCTTGGATCCGCCAGTGGGGACGCTAGACGCTTAGTCGCTTTAAAATTTATAAACCCATTTGAAATCGAATTATATTATCAATATATATATTTTTTATTTTAATAAAGAGAGGATAGGTTAAAAACAATTTCTCCGAAATTTTACGAGTCATTTTCAATTCCGTAATATGGTGTACCAACATTGGATAATACCGAATAATACCTATAATATAATATATATATAATATATTATTAATATTGCAAATATTTAAAATATTTTTACTAATTCAGTAATTTCAAGATTATATGCGGGAATATTTATAATATTTTGAAATATAATTGAAAATACCACGAATATTTCAGGAAATATTATTAAAATAGAAAATGTGTTCACAAATTCTACATTTTTTTAGCGAATAATAAAAACTGTTTTTTAGAAAAATATCACGAAATTTCTTATGAGAATAATATCTATACTTAAAACAATACTTAAAAATTATCGAAAATATTCGGAAATTTAAAATGTATTTGCGGATATCATAAAAAATCGCTAATATTAAAAATAACATATAATATAAAATAGCGAATTAGGGAATAACAAAATATATATATTTCATGTAATGTTTTTATAATGGCATTGGTTTTAGATTTATTCATTGTTTGGTATCATTTCTAAAATATGTATATTTTTCTTGATTGACAGCAATCAGTTTTCATTTTTTTATTTATGTTGAATAATGATTATATTTTTAATGGTATTGTTTTTTAATCTCTTTTTTCGCGTCTAAAAAACATGCTCAATAATTTCACTATAAATATTCAATAAATATTTGCGGATACGCAAACACTGAAAGTATACTCAAAATATTAAGGAATATGCATGATAATATGCGATTTTACAACAACAAAAAAATAATTCAATATTATCACTTGCATATACTAAGAATATGATTCATCAATATCGAAAACATTAAAAACTATATTCAATCATTTTAAAAATATTTATAATTTTTTGAAAATATCAAGAATACTATTAATATATTTGAGAATATTGAAAATAAAGAAAAAAATCGAAAATATTAGTTTAAGATTGAATCTACAATATTATATTTTTTTATTTCGAAATATACAAAATATTTTAAATATCATAAAAAATAAATAATTGTTCTTAGTTATTTGCATTTTTCAGAAATTAAATGGGTTTTCTAAAAAAACTCGGAATTTAGATTTGTTTTTTTATGCTTTGCTAGTCCCTGGAAAAGAATTTTGGCCGAAGAGTAGGAATTAAATGGAAATTGAGATTACTTATTTTTTAAACTGGATAATTTTATTTTGTCTTGCATTTTTTCTTTTAAATAAAGCAGTTGAAACATAAAGTCCAATATTTCAAAAACCAACGATATTACTATTAATAAAATTATTTATATTTTTTGGTCAAGTCTAAGAGATGTCGCCAACTTACGGACAGCCCTGTGTAAATAAGCAGAAAACATATGTATGTACAGTGTATTATTTATGTTAGTCGGGTTTATAGTATATATGTTGCGTGGAGCCTGTTTGCAACACACAAAGTATGTTGGTGGAGGATTTCTATAAGTGCAGTGCATCGAGATCGTTTGAAAATCACTGTCTCTTGCAACACAGATGCTTTCTACTTTAAGTAGTCCGTCAATACGGAAACGCTCGAAAAAGGACTTTGTCGTAATATGCTGTACCCGCAATTTAATCTACATACCCTATATACTGCAATTCTACTGTATACAAATCTGTATACACCTATATAATACAAGGTATAATAGTACATAGTACTAGCTAGTACAATACGTGTATTTGTATATATCTATATTCTATATAGTATATGACTATCATTACAACCGCAGAGAGCCACAGCAAACAACTTCTCCGTTTTATTGCGAAACCTAATAAATCAACAAGCCCGCAAAAACACATTTATTTCAGGTCTCAATGAATTTGTAATGTCGTGTCGTTCGTATAATGCGCCCAAGTTCCTCTGTTGAATGGCATAGAAATGCATATATACATAATAATACGAAAATATATATATATATATATAAATATATATATATATAGATATATGTTGCTGCATTTACACGCATACATTTATGTGTTTAAATCTACATATGTGTACATTAGGAAGGAGTGCTGGGCTCGAAAATAATAATATTATTATTATTATTATCATTATGCAACAAGCCGCGTGTGTATGTGTGTGTGTGTTAGCACTCGTGCATAATTTGTGAAAACATCGTTTTAAGAAATCGCGCTCGCGCGCACTTGCAGCATTACCATATAATAATGCATTTATTATGCACTCGCATGTTCACGATATATAAATATAGCATAACAAACAGCATACAAGATCTAAAACACACTCAAATGCTTATTTATTAGAATACATATAATAATATTTTGAAAACAATGCTCTGATGCAATTCTGTTGGCTGTGATTCCCTTCGCAATCATCCTACACTTGCACTCTGCGCGTGCGGCGTGTTTATATGTGTTAAATTGCACTTAATATGCAGCGTTTATGTAATGCAAGTAAATGTGTGAGTGTGTGTGTACTCGTGTACCTATGTGTACTTGGTGTGCACGTGCAGAAGTACGCGGTGATAATGTACATATTAGAGGGTGTCAGAGGCTCATGTAAAAAAGTTTTTAATTATCAACGGATGTATTGTTTTTTTGTTTTTTTTATGCTTTAAAACCACTACATTTTTTATAATATTTAAAATACGACCATCGGTTTTACAAATTTTTGTATTTAGTTTTATTTTTAATATAATTTGTTTTTTAATTCAATGTGTATGAATACGATTACAATAATTCCGATTGGCCAATTCAGGATTGGCCAAATGTTACGGTTGGCCAAAATGTAGGATGAAAGTAGCCTTTATTTACAAATATGAAAAGTTCAGTGAAAAATTATTTTGCTATCAAATGTGCCAATTTATAATTTGTCTTATTTTAAAATACGCTAAGCTAAATAGAAATAGCAGATATTATTACTATTTTTTTTAGTTACACGTTTTTTGAACTTTACAATTTTTCATAATATTAGTAAATGTAATTGACACACACTTTTGTAAAAGTGTGTCACATTTGATAAATGTCTGCGTGTGCATGTAATTGCCTGACAATAATGACGTTGCCGACAAATTATTTTTTGTTTGCATGTATCTGCTATACATTTTTGGCAAGCATTTGTCTGTTTATGTAATCGCCTTCAACAAAGGTTACCAACTGTACATGTACATTTTCCTTTTTTATAATTATGCGACAAATACTGTTTTTCGTTATTTTAATAAACCTCTATAATCTCATTTTCATTTTCATTTGTAATTTTTAATAGTTTAAAAAACAATAAAAAACTGCAAACAATAAAAAAAAAAATACATGTGTTTTTGTAGTACATCTATTCGAATCTAGATGTCTTCAAGAGTATAAAACTGCTATAAACGATATGTTTTCGGAATTTTTTCAACCGGCAACAACTTCAGTCTACACCTTATTATCGTATTGCGTCTATTCTTTTTGTGGTGTGTATGTGTAATGCTTTTTTAGCAACTAAAAATGAGACATCATCTAACAACTTCTAACGGCTCTTGTCAGCCAGAACAAAAACAGAAGCTATATTGTCAATATGTATTGTTCTGGCCCCTAACTCTCTAGCAATCCTAACTAACAATTTATGGTTGCACAACCGTTGTACAATGGGTTGGAAACCTACAGTGCACAACTGTGAACCGTTGTAGCAATGGCACATAAAAACTCTTCCAAGACGTCGCAGCACCGTGTTTTCCCAAAGTATTGCCAACAAGTTGAAAAAACCTGATTCATTAAATGTTTTTTAAAATCAATCGGGTGTATATCGATTGCTTAAAACGACCTTTGCACGATTTATTTTGCACTTAACTGGTGCATGTTCGTTGCTGCAAACTATTAGTGCAACATTTTTAAAATTACACATGAACGTTAAATGACAAAAAAAAATTAAATATATTTAAGTAGGTATTTTTGGAACCTTTGCACAGTTTGGTTTATGCATCTAGGGTATTAACATACTGTATCACACCAAATTGCAACTAATTTATATTGTGCGGAATTTTGTAACCGTTTCACACCTAGGTTTCCGCTACTGCAGTTGCAAATTATTAGTTCGGATGGATCCAATTCAAAATCAAGAAATGTTGTTTGTAGGTGTTTGTACGGATGGGTCGAGTCTTGGTGTCATTAAAATATTTCTAGTGTTGGAACAAGGAATTTAATATATGTATAATCATACTAATAAATTTGACCTTCGTACAAGACGAAAAAATTGAAACGATTTGAAAATTAGTAATCGATAATTTAGAACATTGCGGCTTGAATAACAAATTGAGACAACTGCAATACACATGTTGGCGAAATATGGAGAACATTCTAAAAGAGAGAAAAAAAGAAGAGTTTTTTTCATTAAAAGTTAATGAAATCATCCGAAAAAATAACGATGAACCCAGAAGTATCTGTTTAAAAGGTGAAATAATTCACAGTTTCATCGTGGGACAGATTATTTGGATATTTGGACTTCTTCTTTGGACCAACTAAAAATGTTTCAGTAGATGACATTATAAGTATCTCACGGATTGTTTGATCAAAATGGTTAACTTAAACAGTTTTTGGGTGAAGCTGACTGCGAATTTGCAAAAAAAATGTGCTGTGAAAAATGGACTGAATATTTCAAAAAAACGCAATCCTAAGTTTCATATCATAGTTTCTAAAAAAGTGTAATTTTTGATTTGCTATACCACCAAAGAATGATAATCGCCACTCTTATTGGAAGTGCGTAGCAAAGCCAAATATGATTTTAATTGTTTGTACTGGTTCTAAAAAATAAATATCATGAATTTAAAATTGTATTTTATTTGCTATTACATTACTTATGAATTTAAAAATAAAAAAAAATCAACATGAATTCATAAAATGTGTATGGTAAATTGGAGATTTTAAAAAATGTATGTTAGTAATGTAACCTTATGAATTCTTTTTTAACTGTAATTGTATGTAAAAGTACTCTTTTTTATCAATCTGGATATGGTAACAAAACCTTTCACAGACATTTGAAAATGGTACGCAGGCAAAATTTCTATCAACGACAGACAGAAAATTCTGTATCTGCAGACACAGAACAGACTTTTGCAGAGTCTGGATTTTTTTTAAATCAAGATAATTTAATACCAAGTAATACCATGTTACTTTTAATGTATAACATGTATGCAATTAATGCATAATTAGAAATTCGTACCTCAACTTTTTTGTTTGGTCGAAAAGATAATTTTCAGGATCTCTCAAAATTGCGGAAATTACTATAGATAATAAATAATCCAGAAAACGTCAGTTCAAATATGTATGCACATGTGATCATTGAGACGGTATATTTTTATATATTTTAAATCTACCCTAGCAATTTAATTATACCATTTTATACATTTATAAGTAAATAAAATATATCATCACATGGAATTAGGAGTATATTAATTATACAGCCAAGGTTATTACAACTATTAAGTGGTAATAGGTTGGCGACATTAAAATGCTTTTTTAAAAAATATATTATTTTTTAATTTCCATAAGAATTTTTTTTTAATATAATATTACATTTACAATGTACATGTACCCTTACAAAATTTGTGACTAAATATAATTTTTCAAAATCAAAAAACAAAACAATTTAGTAAAAAAAGATTATTTTTTTAATAAATAATAAAATATTATCATAAATTTATTGATTTAGCTTTTCGTAAAAGTATCAAGTGGCACTTTTTTTTTGCTTAATAACATTTTATTACTAATATCCACAGTTTTCTTTCTTTGGACTTATCATCCCCTAAACTAACTCCACCCAAAAATCTTTAAAAAAGAACAATTCATAACTTTAAGCTCCTTCCTTCTTATGTAAACTAATTTTGCAATGGAGGGGGGTGGGTTAATAACGAATTCGTTATAAATGCAATATCTGTATTATTATTTTTAAAGAGAACATTCGGCATTATCTGGCCAATCGTATCATTCGAACAATCGTGATTCGGCCAATCGTAGTTCGGACAGTTGTGATTCGGCGAATCGTATTTTGGCAAATCATTATTCGGCTAATCGAGATACACCGTTTTTATATAATTATCCCATCCACAATTTAAAAAAAATGTAAAACCTTAATAAAACAATTAAGCTTTTAAAGTTGTTGTTATTTTTAAAAATGATTTGATTTGAACACCCCTATATAAATATATTTTAGTGTAATCCTGGAGTGGAGTCGGTTGATTAAAGTGCTTGTTTTGCACTAGCAACTCTATAAGCTCGATGTTTAGTGCTCGCGTATATAGCTTGCTGTTCGGCCGCAGGCCCCCGCGATAAATGAACGACGGATTACCAGCTCTGACGCCCGAAAATGCAGAAAATTTAGTGCACCTGTCATGTTTTGCGGTATGCTCTAACTCGGTCCGGCACAAAATGAGCAAATATAGAATGTATAATAAATTTTGGAAGTGGAGAATACGTTGTTATCCACCAGCAAATGTGTATATGATAAATTCAATGCATTTAAATACATAAATTATAGTTCACATTACGTCTTGGATGTGTTGTCAGACCAATTTGAAGCTAATGTTTATTTGATAGCTGAAAGGTGTAGAAATTTAGGTTGGTCTGCGTGCTTGACCATTAGAAAATAGTCCTAGTTTTTCTTACCGCATCATAGAGCTGTTAAAATTGAAATAAAAGCGGTATTTCAGAGACAGTAATCTGTCTCATATACTCACGGCTTCTATTCTATAATTATATATTCTACTTGTAAAACAATCTAACACAAATATTAAATGTTTTTGGCGCTAAATTTAATTGTCGGAAATAAGTATTTGAAATAAGAAATAGAAATAGAAATAGCAATCCCTAATGTACTGTACGTGCCTGTACTTGGTGAACAAATGGCATCGGGTCTAACAAACCGCCAGTTGACATCGATGCTCTGATGCTCCCTCCTAACATCTCATTGGGAGATTTCGAAGAAAAATAGTTCGATTATGCAATATATTATGAACCACCTGTGGAGATACAACCATCTCTCGACGAAGAGCATCATAGGTCGTAACGCAAGCGAATTACAATGAAACGGTCGGATTTCATTTAGCTTATGATCGCGAGCCGAGTGATCTATTGACCATCCAGGAAGCTTTGTAAGGTCACAAATCACCAAGTTGGAAGCAGTCGATGGAAAAGAAACTATCATCGCTCAAAAGAAATGAAACCTGCGATCTCATAGAGTTGCCACCGGGTCAAAAATGTGCCCAACGGCACGGTTTTGATTACACTGAAACGTTAAAAAAAACGGTTGTGAGATACACTTCCATTCGGCTGTTGATCGCGATGGCAGCACAACGAAACATCAAGATAGATTAAATGGATGCCATCACTGCCTACTTGCAGGGCGATCTCGTTTCACCATCCCGACGGATTAGACGACGAATCCGTCCGTTTGTGTAGACTTAAGAAACCAATGTATGGACTGAAACAGAGCGGATGACAGTGGAATAAAAGTCATGATACGGAACTTCTGTCATTCCATCTCATCAAATTGAAGTTGGATCCATGCATATAGCATAAGTATATCTGTGGATGATTTCTTCATTTTTCCGAAATCTCTTAAGTCTCAGGATGGACTCAAAAGTAAATTTACCAAGGTGTTTAACATGAAGGACGTGGGTCGTGCTAAGACATGCGTTTAGCTCAACATCAAATACGAGGAGGACGGCATTTTAATCGGACAGACGTCATACGTTTTCGATGTGTTGGCAGTACCAGGATGCGGTGCGCAGCCTGCTTTATCTCTTCCAGGGCAGTCTACCTGGCTTGGTCTTCGCTGTCAGCAATGTAAGCCATTATTGCATATTTGACTGCGGTCAAACTGTTTTTGTCGTATCTCGTACATCGACAGCAGAAGTTTATGCACTGAATGGATTTGTTGGTTTCCTGGTTGCATACCCATAGATCGAATTATCATCAGCAGAAGGAGAATACATGGCTATGACAGCGGCAAACAATAATATCATGTAGTTGAAGCAAGTCAGAGTCAGTGTGGAGTCAACGATGAAATCATGCTCGACTTGACTTGAATATGTCCCGACTGATTTAAATGTCGCGACTGCTTCACGAAAGGAGTCATAGTCAACAAATTGTTGTTTTGTGGTGCCGGTTGGCGCGGCGTAGGACTTAATTGTGCCCAAAACTAGGAACATTCCCGGATTTGGACAATTTGGGGTGTTGGAACTGAATGCAGTTTATATACAATATGAATTAAACGTGCTCATTTCTTTTTGACATTTGTTACATATATAACACAACACTCAATAAGTCCGTAGGATGAAACATAGATGGCGTTGCTATGTAATAATCCATATGATTTGTAGGAAGTACTAAC
>JAAAKO020010298.1:0-17962 GCA_010015015.2 Bolitophila cinerea | reverse complement strand
CAGCGCGCTATAAGAATTTAATGTACCATAGAATGGATTGCTTGTTTTTTGTTTGTTTTTTGCTAATATTTTGCTTGGTTTTTTGCGAAGTCTTCAGCGAGTAGATACAATACCGCAATTTACCTAAAGTACTGGCGCGATTGACTGTAGCGCTTATGTCTAATGAAATACTGTTTTTGGCGAAGCTGTCTTGGCTCATATGTCTGCTCGTCTTTTCCGCACCATTCGGACCCGTTGAAGCAGCCGTCAGAAAGTCCTGCTGAAATTTCACGCGTTAAAAAACGGTGGCTCTTTTGCCCCACAGCAACATTTCACGGAAAAAAAATCAAGATATTTCCTTGACCAAGATCACCACCCCAAACCAAAATTACCATTACATACACAATACACCACTTTATAAAAAACACTTACATTTTGATTAAATTTCACACGTAAAACACAGATTTTTTTAAAAAAATGTTGGAGTAATTGTTCAAATTTCAAACTTTTTAGCACGTTGTCTTTCTATTCTCTTATAAAAAGTATTTTGTTTTTTTGATTGTCTTTTTCTTTTTGGGTACATTTTTAACAATAAACCAAACTTCCTTTTATAATTTTTAAAAAATCTAATAAGAGCAACCTCTAAAACAACAACAACTCTATTTTGAAGAAGTAAACTTTATAGTTAATTTGAGGAAAAATTGTCAAAATGCTCCATTGAATATTATGTGTATTTTATATAATTTAACTATATATTTATTTGGAATAAATAAATCAATTCAACAGATGAGAAAAAAAAGCTATTTAAAGTACAAAATATGCTCAAAAATAATAAATAAAAATAATCGAAATATGCATCCTAAAAGACCAAAATATTTTTATTTTTTGATTGTAATGATTTGAATTGGGGAAAATTCTCATGTGCAAATTTCAATATATTCTATATAAATATAATAAAAGTCCAAATGTACTTTTGGGCAAAAGTGGGTGAGGTAAAAGTCTTATCCCCATTTGAGATACGTGCAAAGTTACTTATCAAGTTATGATAAATAGTAAAAAAATAACTTAATTTATAATTAATGTTCTTAAAGCGCTTTTGAGCATCAATGTGCAAAGATCCTGATGATACTTCACCGCTGTTTTTTTAAATCAAGTTCCAGAAGTTATGTTTCAAATTCTAGGGGTGTAGCAAATCTTCCAACTATTGATAAACTCTATTGTTTGCGAAGCGATGACAAATCAACTGAGACGAGCAATTTTAATAAATTAACACGGTTCTGTTTCTGAAAACTTTCAATTCTTAAATAGTTAAAACGGGACAACTTACGCTTTCTGCATAATGTGAGCATAATTGATTTTTTTAAATATTATTAAATATAAATGCATGACTTTTCATCGAAAAAGAGTATCTACTTAATTACTGTTTAAATGACATCTAAAAAAAGGTGTGAAATGCGTGATTTGGGAGTTCTCTTTGATGTAAAGTTATCGTTTAGAAAAAATGTAAACTTAACCATTTTAAAGGCTTATTCCATGCTCGGTTCCAGGAAGAGAATCTGCACTGATTTCGTGAACTTTAAAGCACTAAAAAGCATGTATTGTGATCATATATGTATAGATCACATTTAGAATAACAGTTGCATGGAATCCACGTTAGGCAAATCATTTTAATAGAATGGAATGTGTGGAATGTGTGAATCTGCGCGGAGTGGATACAAAGGATGAAAATTATGTACTTCCTCCTCCTTCCTGATCGTTGGCGGCGCTTGACGTTAGAATCTCTTACAAACAGACAACGCAATGATAAAGTTTTTTTTATTTTATTTGTTGCCCCACTGACATTTATTCAACAACTTTGTTCAATATATAGTTGGTGTAAATACATTGTATATAAAAAAAAAACTCCATTTTCATTGTAAAAATGTACATACGTACCAAAAATTAAATATAAATTACTAAATAAAAACGTTATTTAATTTTTAAAACCTACTAAACCAGACAATAATTTTTGTGGTATGGCTCGCTTTGAGCAAATACTTGTTTCACAAAAGAGAGATTAAAATACATTTTTTTGGCAACATCATTAAATTCTTCACCTTCCACCATAATGAGAAGATGAGAGCATGTATATATCTCGTTACAAGTTCAAGACGTTTGAAGGACTCTTAATTTTACTAAATATTTCCAGATCATCAGCACATCATATTCATCACTGCCCTGATAGTGGAGTATGTCTTACCATTACTGTATCGGCAGTATGATACATGTCATATTACATGATCTAATTGTTCTTTGTGTTCATAGATTAAATTTTTATGGTCAGGCATTTTATCGCCAGCTTACTTGAACTGTTTTAAATGTTTTTTTGCATCGTGATTAGTCTACAAATACGGCATCTATACTATAGTACTGCGCTATATAGCAGTGGAGAGTGTCGACATCCTCGCCGCTCTCCTCTGTTTAATTCGAAGCTTTCTGCAGATCTGTAAAACGCGACAAAGAAACATCTCGATCTTGATAATCGATGAAATACACCCCGGCGCGTTGGAATCTTCCGTTCCTCCGTGCCTCCTAAATGGTTGTATGTCCGACGCTTTCATAGCATAAACCGGGAACCTGTACTCGGTTGAGTGCTCAATAATAACGATCCTTTTGATATCCGAAGCTTTATTATCACTTCAGACCAGCTCCTGTTGCCAGCCTGCTGACCTCCCTTCTCTTGTATCGAATACTGTAAACTCTAATTTCCTGTTTGTGTCGCCTGAGCCGGGTGCCTGAAAGTGAGGCGCCATCCACGCGTCGTTAAATACCTTTAGTGCTCCCGTCTTCTATCTCGTCATCTAGGGTATATATTATTACTGTTTACCAGTGACGTTCACAAAATGACAATCTTTTCTATAGGAACCGGGTCATTATCTTGTTTTTTTTTTTAAATCTGTTTTTTCAATATCTTGTTATTCTAAATCTGTTTTTTTTTTTCAAAATAATGTTTTTCAAAATATTGTTTATGGTCAAAAATATTTTTATAAAATACTGAAATCGCTAAAAAAATAATAACCATATTTAGAAAAACAAGATTTAAAAAACATATCTCGAAAAACAAGATATTGGAAGATAATATTTAAAAAACAAGATTTTTATGGTCGAAACAAGATTTTGTAAAACAAGATAATGACCCGATCCCATGTTCTAATATTGTATTGACATAGAAAAAGAGTTTAAAAAACAAAATTTAAAAAAACAGATATTGAGAAACAATATTAAAAAAAAACAAGATTTTGTAAACCAGATTTTGAAAAACAGGTAAATAACCCCAACCCTCTTTTCTACGACAAGATTTGTTTTTTTTTTTTATTTCTAATCAATATTAGGACCCGTATTTTAATAATTCTTTTTTTTAGACGTATGATTCCACAATTCTAAAATTACTGAATTTTAATTTGTAAGTTTATTAAATGTTCATTAAAATTGTTTAAATCAATAATTTCACATTATCCGATTCAGAGATGCGCCTGATAAAAGTATAGATAGGTTTACACCTAGGCTCAATAAAGAATATATTTGATATGTGCTTTTACCGTTTTTTCTGCTATTTCGACCAAGACCATGTAAAATTTGGATTTTTTACAAAATTAATGTTGTGGCAATAAATGTCATGAAAATAAATATAGCAGAGTAAAACAAATATGATTGTACATATATTTTTTCAAATGAGAATGCTTCCTAAAAATAAAATAAATAAATTTTACAGATTACCCCAATTGCACTAAGCCTTTAGGAGCTTATGAACTGATAATCGATAATTGTGCCTAAATAAAGAAGGTCCAATTTTTAAGAGCATCTATATCAACCTTAAATTGGTCCTCTGAGGTAGCATGACGTGAGATGGTGTTTGACTTTTAAATTGTCTTCACCTGGAGATATTTTCGGTGTTTGACGCAAAATTAGAAGTGAATCGGTCATACCCTTGCGACGTGTTTTTAACCGATAAAAGACTTATCAATATTTGTATTTACTTTGCTTTCATTATATACAATTAACTAATTGGTAGTAGGTAATCGAATACGCTATAAAAAATAGTATTGTTACTATAATAAAAGTATATTATATCAAAAAATCAGAAAACAATCCAACAATCAGTGCTCTCGAATTGTATTGTATCTTTTTGATATCTCGGCCATATTATACTCTTATTAAGTGTGTCATATCATATCATATAATTTTTAATGGATATACACTGATAACAATAATACTGATTATTTATGTCTATAATTAAAATAATAATAAGTAACAGTACTATTTTTTATCGTTTAAAATTGAGATGTTTTTCATTTTTTAGTATTTGTTTTTTTTACTGAATAATTTATTTATATATAAAAATTAATATTTCTGGCTTCTGGCCTACCGTAAATATGAAAGTCAATAACATACATATAATATATTGTAGTGTTTTCGTGAAATGAAGTTAATTTCAATTGATTGATCTGTGTCAAAAGCTCGGCTCAAATAAAATAGTTTTTAACTAGATCATCATTGTAACATTGTTACATCTTTCGATGTAACATTAATCATTTTATTCTTAATATCCTAGTTCAGAAAATATGATTTAGAATCAAGTTTTTAAATTCTGATTTAACATATAACAAAAAGGACTAGGTTCTTATTTGATGCATCTACTCTCAGTTTATTTTTGACATTAGTATAAAGTATTATATACATTTTATTGCTAATACTGCTTTTGCTTATAATAATTTTATAATTACAATATTTATTATGTACACTTCTTACTAGTTTCTTTTAAAGAATCACAAATTATTAGGTTTCAAAGGGTCCTCTGCTGGAGTAATGGTAAACTTTCTGGACGTACTCGAACCACTGCGTTTAACGGTCGCTCCTAATTGTCTGTCGGAAGCGTCAGAATTTTCAGCAGTACCTTCTCCAGTCGTGATCGATTTTGGTACCGGAGACTCAACAATTTGCTCTAGATAATCAGGTCGGAATGATGTGGAGGCATCGTTTGCACGAAGATGATGTGAAGTTGGCGGAGAACCACCGATAGAGCTAAAGAATGGCATCGAGGTTCTGCGGTGTCCACCAAAAATCTGATCGTTCAGCAAAGACCTGTACTTTGGCGGGCTTAAATTACGTCCCATCACTGTTTTCGAACAGCCGGCTCCAATAACACTCAAATGCCTATTCAACGGGTAAAACAGAGATTCATACGATATAAATAATAGTTAAAAATGAATGTACCTAGTTAAACGGTGGTTGTCTTGAAGAGGATTTCGCACATTCATGTAGTAGTTTTCCAAATCTTTCATTGTTGGTTTCTTGTCGCGAGACGGATAGAACTGGTGGCGGCCACTCATTGGTGACCATGTGTTTTGGTACGATGGTCGACCAATGTTCAGTAGCATATTCGGATTTATGCCTGATGCCCCCGTTATGGTTTCGTGCAGTTCGTTCATTTCGTCTACGATTTGTTGCGGGAGTGTTTCGTCCGGGCAAGCCTTTTGGTAGTCTCTGGCCACTTTTAGGTCGTGCTTCCAGAATTGACGTTGATTATTCGATACAATCGGAGCCACTTCTTTAATCTTTGAAAAAGAGTAATTAATATTTAATGAATACTTGTAATTCATGGTTTATACCTTTAAAAACAAGATACCCATTACATAAATGCAGATAACATTAACAATCGTAAGAAGCATGCTAATACATCCTAGAATTAGTAACTCGACTGCCTGGTGGTCTGAGTAAATTGATGTCTTAATAACTGAGTTGTAATTGTGTTCATCGTTCACGTGCAACATAAAAATAACTGCCAGTGCCCAAAGAAGACCCTGCGTTGAGAAATAAGAACAACGTTTTTTTGAGACTAATTTAAATCCTTCTTACCGCATTCACAGCCGGAGGCAGCAAAGAAGCCGAGATTGCAACACCCACCAGCGATCCAATGTTTTCACCTAAAATGGCAATTGCAACAGCTATCCCGGATGGAATAGCCGTAAAAATACCTACCATCAACGAATGCCATTCACACCTGATCACGTTTAAGAAACAATCAAACAAAGCACTCTATTAGTTATCGACATTCAAGATTAACAATATTACCTGCTTAACATTTCATTAGTTAATCCATCGCCGACTCCGTATCGACTGTCCACACTGCACACGATCAGTCCAAACAAGAATCCCACGGCAGTAGCAACGAAAATTCCCAGAAGTTCATTGACCATGCCAATCTTTGTAAGATTGTTATCCTTGATAACTGTTCCGAAAATTGATGCAATAATTGGTCCCTAAAAAAGAGATCAAATAATATATTAAATGATAAATAAAGAGATTTAATCAAAACAAACCATTAATGGTGATATAAGCATGCTTGAGGCTAGAAATATGGTACTGTCTTCCACGAGTCCAAATGCTGCTAATATTCTGTCAAATTAAATTATGTTATTCAATTTAAAATGGATGGTATTATTTGCTTTTACCCTGCTACAATTAGGAGCGTGAGAAAATCAAACGTAATCGTAGCATCCTGCTTGACTTCTTCCACAATTTGAGCCACACTGAGTCTGGCTCGCATGGAGTTCATAAAGCGATTCCAAGCACCTTGATTTTTTTCCAGAACACTATACAGAAACTCCGATACGATTAATAATAATGTAAAATTTTGCTACAATTACTAAGTTATATACTCTTCTTCGGGCGATCCGCAGTCTTCGGTTTTAGTGTTCCCCGCAAAATATGTGGAGCACGGAATCATTGAAACCGATGATTTGTCCCTTTCACCGATGCCCCATTCGCACAATAACGTTAGTACATTTTCCTGACAGTAGCCAGCCTCCACAGTAAATGAAATTTGATAGGACTCATTCATTGCAGATTTCTGCCAGTGGGCATTATTGATTTTCATTTTCTTCAAAATCTCTTTAAGTACGACTTCCATTGAGGAATCACTAGATATTTCCAAAGTTCTGTGAGCTTCTTTTTCATGTTTTTTGGCACTTTCATGTTTTTTAATCTTTTTAGCCGAAGTTACTATCTCCTTTATATATCCATCCCAAGACTTACGAATTGAATGCGGTTCCATTGTAACAGAACGAGGCTATATAGATTAAAAGATTTAAAGTTAATCAGTCTTATTAACTTTTTGAAAGTTTCGAGTATCTTACCGATGCAAGCTTATCCTTGTTTATACCCAAATTGACACTGGGTACGGTTATGTTGTCACAACTTCTAGTTCTTTTTAAACTTACGGGAACCACATCATCAGATGAGCTCATTAGTCCAAGATCATCCATTGTGACCGTTTCCAGAGAATTTGTCGATGCCTGACATGGATCGTCGATGTCAACGCACACCGTATCTTTAATGGCTTCATTCGAGTTGTTCTTAAGACTCGGGGATGGTATTTTTAAGGACTTAAAGAGGATTAAATACTTAAATTGTAGTTGTCTAAAAATATGAAATAATTATAGTAAATCTTACCAGCGAAGGCACGTTCGTTGTATGCAATGCAGAAGAGCCACCGGCGAGCGTGTTGGGACTTTTTTGTTCGTAATCGAGTTTTTTTGACTTAACTTTAACAGACTTTTCTTCCGATTCTAAAGGAATATTAACGATAAATAACACACCTGCCATATTTTATTACTACAGTATTTTTAAAACAATTTTTAAGTTAAACGAAACAAGACATTTTCAATAACACGTGCAAACAAAAAAAACTGTGCCACAAAGCCATAAAAATCCGCATTAAACTCGTTAATTGCGCAATTTACAGAAACACTCTCTAAAATGATGTATTCAAAAATGCATTAGTACCTATGTACATATATTGTATCAGAGTTTTTTAGGTTTACCGTTAGAACTTTATCTGCATGTAGGGACATTTGGGGTTACATGTATTGCGAAATATTGAAATTTGAAATGAATTTTATAAACAAAAATATAATAAATATAATACATTTTTTTAAAATACAAATATATTTGTAATTCTTTCAATATGATATAATTTAATTATTTTATTTTATTTTATGAAAAAAATTTAAACAAGACGAAATAAATGGTAACCATAATAAATAATAAAGAAGCGTTAGCGGGTTTAAAATTTTAGGGGTGTTAAGCTTTTGTTAGGTAACAAAATAAAAGAATTATTTATACTTATAAAATAGCTAGTTCATTTTTTTACGACTCAACACATTTATATTTTTCACATCAACTTTTTTTTTAAATATACGATTTTTAAAAAAACGTTATTTATTGTTACGTAATCGCGTAATATAAACGGCTTCTTATAACTTTTTGATTAACTTATTAACAAAGTTTTTTTTGTTGTAACTCAAAGGATCTGACATTAAATCGGAGCTCTTACATTTATTTAATGAAATATTATTTAAGTGAAAACGTATAAATATGAACCTATTTTTACAATTTTTAATAGAAGTAGTAAGTAGTAACAAACTATTTCAATTATCTCTCAATACAACAAATACAATAAATACAAAAACTCATTTATTGGTGATAATGATGGGAGGGGTAACTACTGGAGAGAGAGGTCCAGCTCGTAGGCCGCTGAGTGGACCCATTGTGCTTAAACCCGAAAACTAGAGTCGGTCGACCTCCGAGAACCTATCCGATCTTTTGGCAAACTCAGCAATCTTACTCAGGGGGAGAAGATGGAGCGAGCCAACAGGGATCTTGTAGGCATAAAATACTTGACATCTGAAGATGTCTAGTGCTAGACACTCAGCGAGGAAATGAATTGAGGTTTAAATTTCCCCGCACCGGCAGGTTGGACTATCAGAATAGTGCAACCGATGCAGGTGTTTATTAATTCTGCAGTGACCCATGAGGATACCGCAGACCAAACTGAGCTCTTGACGCTTGAGGTGGAGCGCCAATTTTGTGACTCTCGCACTAGGTTTCCTTAGAAACATCTTGGATGTCTCACATCCGTTTCTGGAGACCAAGTGCGTGAGCTGACTGCCACTGAACATATATTTTACCCACAATTATCTGAGTGATATCGATACAGCTAGGGCATCCATTACCGGACCTTTTCGATTTTACCCGTAAACGGTAAAAAACACAAAATTTACCGGTATTACCGGTATTTTCTTATTTAGTTCAATTTTGGTTACATTTTTTATATTTTATTGGTTTTGCTTTTGCAAGAAGTGTTCGCGTAAAAAGCATAAGTGGTCCAAAGTGCAGTCGGTTAGAAAACGATCGCTCATCTTAGATACTATTGGGTGAAATGGTCGGTAGGCCAGCTTCAAGTACTTGTCTCGTACGTCACCGTTCTCAAAGATACACATTTCTTTCAGCAACAATTTCGATAATTGGAGTAATCACGTCAAGGCAGTCTGTTATTTTCTGGGTGAATGCGCTAAGGAAGCACTTTGATACATTTTCGGATGAAGGATGCACTTGACACATCAAAAACACCACCATAAATCATGTCGATCAACATCTTGAGTGTGGCCGTGTAAATATTTAATTACTCCGTACTTGTAGATGAGTTCGACGCTCATCAAGGCTGAGCGCCCTAATAAGCTTTAATCCTAAAGTTGATTTTGTTTCGGTCAGCTTTTTAAAGAGAAATTTAAGTGTGACTTTGGCAGATAACAGAATCAGATCCTAGAATCTCGACAAAGACTTTAATCTGCTGAAAATTTTCTGCAAGTGCAAAAATTTCCATCGTCAGAAAATATGATGCTGCTTTAAAGATCGATTAGGGTCTTTTGAACTTCTGTATACACTTGCAGAAAACGATCAACCATATCAGCCAGCCTGCTCCATCTGTAATTGTTTTACATAATATATAATGAGTGCGTTTAATTTATATACATTTTCCCTTTAAAGAAGCAATGCGTTCAACGTATTTAATTTATATGCCAACATTTCGTTTTTTTACCGTTTTACCGGTAAAATATAGGTAAAATTACCGGTTTTCGGTAATAATTAAAAAGGCGGGTTTTCCGGTAATACCGGTACGGCTAATACCGGTATTGGATGCCCTAGATACAGCGATCGCCGGTTCTGGTCGAGTAAAGTGTGCTTCACTACCATTTCCGGCAAAAATATCTGCCTGTTCGTTGCCCGGGATTTCTGAGTGACCAGATGTGAATCTAGAGGTGCTCAGCGATCTAAGGGTGGCTTGACTGTCAGAGCAAATGGAAACATCTTCACATCTTCTTCGCACACGCACAGGATTAACTGCGCGCATGAGATGATGGCATATATTTATGCTTGGAAAACAGAAACATACTCACCCAGAGAGAGAGCCGTGTCTCCTGTTAGGGAGAAGTTGGAATTATGTATTCCTGCGCCTAATAGCCCCGTCGAGAGGACCGTCGGTGTACCACACCCTTACATCTAGTGGATGGAGTATACCGCGTGTCAATCTTCTCTTGACGGGATAGCGACTTCAAACTCCTATACCAAAACGAAAACTCGGAATGACGTAGCTAGTCTGATGGCATCTCAAATTCTGTCCTTAGAGTGATGGTCTCGCTCCAGATCCAACATCCGCTAAGAAAAAGTCTTTGTGCCCGACGTAGCTTCCGCCTCGATGAAGAGGTTGAGAGGTAGCAGGCCTATAAGGACTTCTAGGGCAGATATTGGACTGGTTCTCATGGCACTGGAAATGCTGATGCAAACCAGTCATGGGAACTTCTCTAGTTGCCTTCTTATAGCGTATATTCTTCTCGATCTTTGCCACCACACAATGGAAGCGTATGATAACGAGGGGTCTGATAATGGCTAGGTTCTATCTACCAATTTTGGGGACTCGCATGTTTCCCTGATATGATAACCGTTATATGCTAGACTATGAAAACCTCTCTCATTGAGGATTATTGCGATGAATTTGTTATTTTGTCACCCGCAAAATTTGGCTTAAAGGGAGGAAAGATAACAACAGTTTTGTTTAAGGGAGTTAATTCCAACGACAGCAAACTGTAGAGAAATTTCATACGTTTTTTTTCAACAAGGTTCATACTATTTGAGTTAATTACCATATATTCCTATTAGTACCTTAACCTTTGCGGAAAAACAGAGTAGTATCAAAAAACAATTAAAATACTAGCAAAATCTAAATATTATTGGTTAGGGAATGGAAAGGATCGAGTAGAATCTCAAGCAATGGATTTAAAAAAGATTTGTATTTTCTCTATAGTTTGTTTCTTTGGAATTACCCGCCCTTTCATAAATATTCTCTCTTATTTTATTAATAATTTAATTCTTGATAACTATGTATAATTTATTAATGGTATAAAAATATTTATTGTATAAAAAAAACAAATATTTTGGCCTATTCTTTATAAAATGGTCGTTTTATTTTAATTTTAAATGTTGCTTTAAATTGTTTTTCAAAAATGAGTTGCAATAACCTATGATATTTCCTATAATTTTCAGAGGAATATTAAATAGTGCGCATAAATTTTCCATCTATTGGCCATTAATAATTTTAAAATATGGTCTTCATCAATTTCATAGATAATAGATTATTTACAATGTAAATAATGTAAATTTTACATCTTTATGTGTAGAAATGACTAATTTCCATTTAATATTTTTACATTTAATTATAATTTAAATTTGTTTTATCTTTTTCCTTCATACTATACGTGTTGCCATCTACGTTTTTTACCCAGTAACTAGCATTTGACGTCATCGGCTTATAAAAACGAAAAAGAAGTAAGAGAAGACGCAAACCTTTCGAAATGATGTTTCTTACGCCAGTGCAAGTATAATCTCATAAAACGAAGGGATATTCAAAGAAGGCGTAACAAAACACTCAATTCGATTAGAATAAACCCCTCGGTAGTTTGTAGATTCGAATCGACTTGAATTTATCGAACATAAACAATAACAAACAGAGTGAACGCACTCTCGCAGTCGGCTCAGCTGTGTTTATTGTTTTTCAAATGTCAAACTCAAGAGCAAAATACAATTGATTTGTGTTCTGTGTTGTGCCCGTAAATGGTTATATTTTAAATCCACACAAAAATTATACTAATACAAATTCCTAAAAAATCAAATTGAATTATTGTTTCAGAGAATTTGTTTATAATCGTTTAAACAATCTAAATCGCAAATTAGATATAGTTAGAAACATTAACATGGATGATCTATTAACGGTGATCCACAAGATCGAAAGAAAACTGCTCTGTACATACCTATTCAGACAAGAGCTAAGGTAAAATATGCTACTTGTTGCCAGAAAAATCAATATTTTTATTTTGTTTGGTGTTTTTAAACAATTAAAAAAATTACCACATTGCAATGCACATTTTACATTAAATTTATTTCTATTTTAGCAATGAAGAGTTTAAACTTTGGGAAAACGGATTGAAACCGAGTCTTCTAGACAAAGACCTAGCCACACTCGGTATGAAAATGTTTGATTCGCATTGTATGACACCGATACGATGCAGATGCTGCAAACGTCACAAACTCACGTGGCTGCCTTTAGACGATCAGAACGACAACATAATTTACATTTGCATATTTTGCAGTCATTCAAAGCCAATACTAAGGTGTAACAGCGAGAAAACGTGTAACATTCTAGTGGACCTATTAGATCGGGAACATCCGCAGGTAATTGCGTCTGCAATAAATCTGGTATTGATTGGAGGCAATCTTATGAACAGTATATCTCCGCCAATAATCCCGGATGATCCAATTACCCTAGTGCAGTCAATGTTTGATAGGTCTCCAAATGCTCTTAAATTCGGAGGATCAAATGCCGTAATCGTTGCAGACATCTACAATGATCCGAGACTCTCCGAATTTCCTATTCTCTACTTGGCCGATACCGTAACGATACCAACCCGTTTTTTCTTGAGCGCTTTAAAGTATAAATTTGAGGACAGGAATAGTAATGATGGTTCCTGGAGAGCGAGCACAAGCGATGACAATAGTGATGCCAAAGTTAAATCCCTAGAGGAAAAATTGATCAAAGAACTATCCGCAATTGCTAATCTGGTTATGAAACCAGGCAGTTTTCTGGTTCTTGGACCAAAACTGCAACATTTAATTTCACCGGATGCATATGATAAAAAACAACATAATCTCCGAATGGTTCTGCCATTTGACGTGTTGCGCCGCTTAGATAGTTGTTCACCAAATACATTTAATGTTCTGGATAACTTTGAGACAGTCATAAAACCAGCAATTGATATTTGCAAAATTGTCTGTAACCTTTTAAATCGTAAAAGGAGGCATGGAATGAACTTGTACAATATTCTGCAGCAGTACTTGACGTCGGCCATCTGGACAATGGCTTTTACGGGAACGCCCTTTGAGTCTCTTCTGTATCACATTTTAAATGAACGCCAAGATAATCCGACTGAATCGGAACAAGCAAACGAGTCTCTAGAGACATTATAAAATGACGTCTTTACTTTAAAATAACACTTGTAAAAACTTCCAAATGAATGGATATACATTATTAATTTAAATGATCTACGTTATACAATTAATTGTAAATAATTATAGTATTTATTATGTCTTTATTGTCTTTTAAAACTTGTAATCCCTGTAAATGTTCAACTCAATAATGAACCACGAAACTAAATGTATAAAATATATTTAGTAATAAAGATTTTGTATGTAGTCTTTTGTATAGAAACATTATTTTTCAATAATAATAGCATAATTTATTAAACAAGATTTTTATTTATATTTTTATATAAACTCAAATATATTGATGATTCTTGAAGATTCTCTATGTGTGACTCCGTTTCAGAAAGTCAATTATACTTCCAAGTCGTAGTTTGAGTCTGCGTGTAAAAAAATGAGATTATTTAAAACACATATTCTATATTAATGTAATTACTTGTTTCGTCTGCGTGGTCCCAATTTAATGGTTTCACGAGCCATAGCTTCTGGAATGTATTTAGTGTTGTCTTCCTCAGGCTCTGTTGGTTTCACAGTTTCGACTGGAATTTCCAATTTTGGAATATCTATTTTATCTGATACACTTTCTGGCGTCGATAAATCAGCTAAAGGTTTCTTGTTCTCCATGTCAAACTCGTACGGCTTTTGTGCGTTAGCAGCCACAGAAATATCGTCTTCAGGATCGTTGCTCGAATCTGATGATTCGGCAAGATCCAGCAGATAATTGGAGGCCAAAGATCCAAGCGAACTCAGTGCACTGCTGTCCGAACTGCCGGGAACACCAACTACTACACCGTTAATTTTTAAGCGATAGTTTTCGACTCCTTTTTGTCTCTCATCGTAATGCAGATCGTAGTCAGGCTGCTCATCATCCAGATAGTCCTCCAGCAATATGTCCAACGGTGAACTTGAGACGATCGATGCAATCACAGAGAAGCTGCACACCAACACGACAAAGATGAACATCTTGTTGTTGAACTTGCACATTCTTATTCAAGCACGGGACAGAATTGTATAAGGTTGCTGCTCTTTGGACTTAACTACCGTGAATGATATTCCATACGGTGAGAATATGCGGAAGAGGTTGCCAATGCCATCGTAAAAGAAGATGCAGGCCAAAAGAAAATTAACAAAACAACGTATACATAATCCATTCTGGTTTTATTGTATATATACATTTATCTCTCCAGAGGAGAGGTCAATAACACGCGACGTATTAGCCACTGCCACATCGCAAAGTGGTGCTTGTGCGTGTTGTGGTGAGTGCAATAAAGACGATGCGGAGCGGATATTAAAATGTTTCCATTACAAAATTAAATATATGTGTATATGTTTAGAGGTTGAAGTTATATGTATATGTATCCTCTCGTTCAAGAAAAAAGTATAATTAAAATTGTTAAGTTATTTCAAGTTATTAAAATTATTACCTTTAGTTTATATATACTCGTATTTTAGTACATAGAATATAATTATTATATTACCTGTTTAAAAAATTATCATAAAGTGTTTTCGACCACATACCATCTATCTTACTCTTTTAAAGGGAGTAGTCCAAGCAACCGATTACTATAGGAATTACGGAATCTCCAGGTTTTTTGGGTAACAGCAGTAACGGGAAGTGTATTACATTTAAATTCCCTATTATCGTGTCTGTATTTTGTATAACATCCATATTTAAGACAGTTCAGCATAAAAGGAATATGGCACAGATATATAGTTAGTAAAAAAAAATTACAATTTACCAGAAAATTCACTATAGGTTTTTACGATTGTCTTCTTCAAAAACTATAAGGATTGGTTTCAGTAAGTATAAAATTAAATACAAGCGTAACACTTTATTCTAACTTAACGGAAATGATTACACTCTCAGCGACGAAGTTAAAAACATTGGTACAATTTCGGACAGGAATCTTAAGAATTCTTGTTCTGTTCAAAAGAAAAAGTTGTCATACTGCAAACTCCACGGACAGTGTGTAGAGAAATTGGATTAAACTGTGGTGTATCTTCAAAGATTATCCAAATTTTTTTGACTATAGTCTAAGGGCCGATTTCTTCAGTTCTGATTAAATTTTAGATAATCACTTATATTTGCTATTAGCTTGATTAGTTGATCGGAGGAAGATAAATCACCTGATAAAATATATTTCTTAACCTTTTATTTGAGATTTATTCAGAGCTAAAAGCAAATTAGTGATTATCAATTTATAATAGTACTTAAATGAGCGTGCCATCTATAGAGCCGATGGCACGCGCAAATTGGGCAATCTCATAACAATTGCCTCATTTATTGTGTGTTGACGGCATATTGAGGAAGCTATAGGTTAGGTCGCTGCCGTGCGATTGCTTCGGACACTCTTTGTAGTACGCGCATACGCGGCAAACAGATTCCGTAGATACACCAGCAAAATCAATTTTTCAAATCCGTCTTTTATTAAAAAAAAACTTTTTGTGGAAGTGAATGTCCTATTTGTCCATATCATTTGCTCCAATCATCCCAAATTCCTTCCCAATCTCGTAATTTATTCATTTTATAAATCACTATTTAGTTCTGATTAATCGCTGATTAATTGCCTGATTAAGATCCTAATCAGTCAAAAATTACCCATTAGCTGATCAGGTAAATAAAGTTAATCAAAGATTTTTTAACCAGCGAAACTACGATTTAAAGTCTGATCGGAACTCAAGAAATCCATTATGTTAATCTGCAAATCTGCAGGCATTTTATAACCATATTTAACTTAAACTATAGAACAAGAATGCAAGATCAGTAGGGGTTGGGCTTGAAATCTCCCTAATTAAATAAAGAAACGAAGAACGCAGATCTTAAAATATATTAAAAGTGGAAATATAATTATTTTACAAAATTAAAAAAATATTTTTTGTGATATTTATAATTGATTTTTTTATCTTAACAGATACTGTGTGTTATTATTCTAAATAGCAATAATGGTAATACATTTAGAAGATTATTCGATAATTCTGATTTAAAGGCAGTAATTAGAAAATTCTTAGGTATGGGGTAATGGTACTCTGGATTACCGTAAATGAGTAAGAATATGACATTTGTCGAAATCTATCTTTTATGTTATCATAAAATTGATTAGAAGATTCAATACAATAATAAATGTGCTTGCTTTCAACCAATTAATATTTTCCGGATTAATTTAAGAATTTTGCAAGTTAAATAGAAGATGTATATATAGGAACATTTATGGCAAAAGGAAAATAATATTACCAACTGTTAACAAAGAATTAAACTTAAGTAAAAAAATATAAATAAATATTTTACCATTAGACGAGTTTGCAAAGGATGCCCCAGTTAACCAGTTGAAACAAGGAATTCATAAATTAAAGACTATGGAAAAAACGTAAAAAATAATAAGGCAGATGAAAATTTATTAATTTTCATATTTGTATGAAAATTTAAAAATAGGTTTAAAATTGAAATAAATAATAATACTACATTATTAGATCTTTCAAATAAATCATGCTTTTAAAAAATTTGTGCCTTAAATATTAAAAAAGTTTTAACATGAATAATTTATTTTTACAAATATAAACATATTTTTACCGTGACTACATTATTGTACCCAATAAAAAAGTCACAAAAATGGTGTTACCGTAAATCAAATATGGATTAAAAAAAAATCATGTTATTTAAAAAGGATTAGACCCGAAATATAAATATTTATTACAATGCATACATTTTTGTTACCATAAATAAATTATAGTTAACAAAAAAAGTTTGATACCATAATTAAATTGTTGTTACCATGGATGTCATCAAAAATACATGTTTGTACCAAACATAAAAATATTTATACAGATTTTTTTTCATACATTTTTGGATGTGCGCATATATTTTTTTTTGCTGAGATTTATTATTTTTTTTAACACCTTTTTATCTTGCTGACAAAATTAATTTATATTGGTACAAATTTATATTTAATTGGAAACACTTTAAGAAAAGAACGAAAAATCCGGGATTTTATTTAATTTGGGCAAAACATTTTTTTGGTGGGACAATATATTTTTGGTAATATTTAGAATTTTATTGGGATAGTAAAAATAAAGTACACTAAATCATATATGCAAAAAATATCTCAATATCTATAGTATTTAAAAAGGGCATAAGATAAATCGCTCTCCAAAAAAAAAATATGTGCTCCTAAAAAAAAAAATTTGCACCTAAAATAAAATGAATGTGCTCCTAAAATAAAATAATGTGCACCTTAAAATAATAGTGTTTACCGAAAAAAACAGAAAGTATAATCTGACCAAATAAAGTAGCTTTTGTTCTTTTAATAAAATTGCGCGAAGCGCAAAAACTAGCGTGCGCACTGTTTTTGTTTGGGTGCACACTTGGTAGGTGCACACTTTTATATAATTAGGAGCACATTTTTGAATTTTTAGGTGAACAAAAAAATATTGGTAGTAGATTTTCAATTATTTGGTGTACAATATTGAATTATATGGAGTAAGCTAAATTGGATGCCTAAATTAAAGTCGAAAATTAAATCTACAAAAATTAAAAAAAAAAAACAAAAATTAGGCAAAAAAAACGCAAAATAAATTC
>JAAAKO020010287.1:0-17972 GCA_010015015.2 Bolitophila cinerea | reverse complement strand
TTATGATTAGTTTTAAGAAAGGGGTAATTCAAGAAATATGAATTGTGGTTGTAAATTGTAAATTGTTTAATAAAAATGTTAAAAACTATATAATGTATTCTTCGAATTTAGAAATGAGTTAAAAATTATAAATATTTTGTTTGATTTACGGTTTTAGTTGCTTTTTTACGGATTCAATCGGTTGGTGTGTATAGGAATATTTTATTGTAGACTCAGCGCCTAGTTATATAGGCTGCTAGAGCATATAAATATTATGGAGCGGCGCAAAGTGTTGATAAATGAAACGAACTTGCTATAATTTGTATGCTAAAATGTTTCAGTAAATATTACTAAATATGTATACATTGAAATTAGGCGCAACACGCAAATAACCTAGAAGTTTTGCCAATAAACGAAAGTAAATAATAATTTACTGAACAAATTTAATTAAAACTATAATTTTTTGTTTAAAAAATACTATTATCTTAGCCAAGACAACCTAGAAAATAGATTTTATACATAAAATCAATGGTAAGATTTAATAATAATCTATTTTATTTAGATAATGATATAATATCAATTGTATACAATTAGATCTTATATGTAACAGAAGCCCTATCGCGTAACAATTTTTGTTATTAACAAACTTGTGTTATAAGATAGGCCACAGTTTGGTTAAGTTTTGCATCGCATATAACAACTTTAAAGTTGCGTTCAAACACCTCAAACGGCTGACAGTTTTGCCGAGTTTTGCAAAATTAGAGTATTGAGTATGTTTATTAGGTATCAAAGACGATAAGTCTTATAAAAAGTTGATACATAAAGATTTTAAATAACTAAAATTAAAAATTAAAGTTATTTTACTAAACTAAATTACATCTAGGGGATAGTATATAAAAATAAGTTATGTACTAGAATATAATAAAAAATAATAAAAGAATTCAAATATAAACATTTTTAAGTTATATATAGGAATATGTTAAAATCATGTTCTACTTTGGTCATTCAACGACAACAACAAGGCAAAAGGCAAAAAGTGGTGTAAGGAGTGCTTGCTCTGAAGATATTCAAACGGAAGCTAGGAAAAACAAACTAATGGGAATTGACTATACTAATATGTTACCTTCTATGCACCAATACCGAGCTCACTGCGTATAAACGTCTTAAAACTATCAACTTTTGTTAGAGACTTCGTTTTGGAAGTAAAAGAGTTCCATAGGATAGAGCATCTAACTGTAAAAGACTTATTCATAGCAATTGGCATATGGTTTGGAACAATTAAATTATTGGTTCTGTCAGATCTTGAAAATTGTAGATTCTCATAAAGATAGCTAGGCTCTCTGTTGACAATAGTTTTAAAAATTTGAACAGCGAGTCTAAACTTAAAATAATTAAAAAGTTAATATCTTAGTAAAGAGTTACTTTTATGCGAAATATGGTAATGTTATTATTGCAATTTATAGCGGCGGCAATGTTTTTTTTTTTCAATCCTTTTGCGTACCGTTTGAGTTCTGTAGAAAATAATGGTTTGGATGAATCTACGTATTTTAATCAATAGCAACCTAACATGGTTTGACCAAATATCATTGATATATATATAGTCATGTTTACACTATTTTAAGGAGATTGTACTCGGTCAGCTCATACTTCATACATGACTCTAAATCTTAGACGTCTGTTAGTGGTTTCCCTAATTGTACCTCACTTTTTATACAGTGATACTGTTTTATCAGGCTTTAGTGTGGCCTGTAGAAGGGAGCTCGAGCTGTTCTTTAACGCCTGTCTCCGATTCATTTTCAAAATTAAGAATTTTGACCACATCTCTCACAAAGTTAATGAAATACTTGGTTTTTAACTTTTCACTTACTACAAACTACGAATAGCTGTTGCAGGTTTTAAAATTATTAAGAAGCGTAAACCTATTTAACAAGCTACTCTTTGCTCAATCTGCTAGAACTAATAATTTAATAGTGCCTTGTCAATAATCATTAATAATGAACAAATCTGTTATTGTCAGAAGCTCCATTGCGTGGAATTCCTTGTGAGCGCTCAAACTAAATCTCAGACTAGCATTCGGCAATTTAAACTGCATGTACGCAGAGATCTTGGAATTCGTACTATTGAAAACTGAAACTTTTTTTCCTGATTTGCCAAGTTCAAACTAATATGTTTCTTAATTGTATTTTTTTGTATACTATCTGTTGCTGCTCTTACTTGCACTGAACCGTATAGCTGTTTGTTGCCTACAGAGCACTACATGATATATATTCTTCTTAACCTTAATCCTTATCCTTTCCACCTCGCTTTCCATTTCTCTCTAGCTATAAGTTAAATTTAAGTAACCTTTTTGTAACTTCTCTAATCTATATGTATATCACTATGTATAAGATCTTTTGATATCTTAATAAACGAATTTAATAATAATGAAAAATACATGACCAAATTCAAAATGTTGGCAGATAAACGAACGGTGTGTACATTTCTCTGTTGGGATCACCTCCTGTTTTTTGAGTGATATATTATATTAGAGTCCAAAATGAAGAGGGTCATTACTAGACCACCAAGAAAACCAAGGTGCAGATGCATATGAATAATATTACATTTGACCTGGAACGCTGAGGGTTTGTGCTGGGACTGCCAGAGCTCAAGACCGTCCAAACGTCCAAACTAATAGAGGAAAATTGTGGAAGCGGCCATGACAAAGCTGGCACTTAAAGAAGAAGACAAAACCTACAAAAAAAATATTTAAACATAAAATTTGAAAAATATTATTATTTTTATTGCGAAAGGGTACCTCTGTTTTCATGCTAGAGACACATTTTTGGGAAATCTTTACTTTAGGGACGGTTACGTTTAAAAAAAGTTGTACCCAATATTGATGGAAATGAGCCCCTCGGCAAAAAACAAGCAAAATACTACCAAAAAACATGCAAAAAACAAGCAATCCACTACGTTTATTTCCATTCTCTGGTAAATTAAAGTCTTTTTGCGCGCTACCGCGCGCTTTTCTTTTGGCGCTTTGCGCCGTTTTTAACAAAACAACAAAACCCAATCAACAGAATAATGTCTATAATTTAACATCCATTTGAATTGCCGCTCTTTACTTAAATAGTGCGTTTATGCAAAGTGCGTTTCAAGGTATAACAATGGTGTACTGGCGTAAAAACTCTATGTATCGCCAAAAAAATTAAAGGTGGTGGTATATAAATATAGTGCAATTGCACTATACATCACCAGAAGTGGGACATATAGACACTTTCGTTCATTTTCTAAACAAAAAATATTGTTTGTCGTTGTTGGCAAGACTTTCTTTTGAGAGGGATACTTATATAGTACGTAAAAGTAGTACTCGTTCAATACATATGTATCATCCACAGAGTTTAATCTCTGTGGTATCATCAAATATATAAATGTTATATAAAAAATATTTGTATATTTACAATGGCAATACTAAACTGCTATCGAGCAGTGTGGAGAGATGTAAAATGACGTACATTTTATTTGTTGTGACAGCTGACAGATCATATATAAGATACGACAAAATTCAACAATTAAGAGAAGTGGCAAGTGGATTATATTTATCGTGTATATATATAGCTCGAAGTAAAAATTGTTTTATTAGTATATTCCTTTTTATTTATATATGCATTTTAATAATATCTCAACAAAAAAAACGCAGTAAAAGTGTAGTTTTTAAAATGGCTGAAAAACTTTTAAAAATCATAGTCTCATCAGAACCTGAAGGTGATTTCATGAAATGGTTTCTCAACTTATTTGAGGTTAGTATTATTATTTATCTTCAATACGGTAAACCAGCTTTGTTTACTGCATTTATTGCGATTGTCTACATATATATAAAAATATTTATATAAATATATATGTATATATATGCATTATGACAGTTTAAATACATTATATTTGAAAGTACCATCAAACTCTTAACATGTATATATAAATCCAAATTAAGGCGAAAAATGTTTAGAAAATATAAAAGTGTTTTTTTATAGTATTTCATATATAACTTACTTTCAAAAAACAATATAAACCGTTAGTTATTTAATTTAATTTATTAATTCTAACCTATTTTAAAATAAAATTTACCACAACAAACCCTATATGCATCTTTATATAAAAAACTGATCGCCTTCTGATACCAATAAACACATATAATAATAATAATAATTTAATATAATATATTATATTTATTATATATATATATATAATTTTATTTTACAAATTTTGCAACAATAAAAAACGCATTCAGGTTCCAAATATGTTAATCTTTTTTTTTAAAGGCTTTTATTCATAGAATGCTATTATATTTTAAAGAGTACATGTTAAGAGTTTAGCATTTTGCTGTACAACTTGTGTGTTTTTTGTAGAAGTTGGAGTTGGGCGGATAGTGCGTAATTTAAAGAGTTAAGGGAAAATGCCTGAGAAAAAAAACCCTTGTGTGAAGTAACAAAAAGAAAAACAAATAAATAAGACAATCACTATGATGCCTATTTGGCGTAGGGTTTAGGTTTGAAGGACGTCGCGGATCAGCTGGTAGTCCGAGTTCGACGACCTTTCCTCGAACCGGGATATGATGGTTTCATCTATGTAGTGTTTGATGGGTTTGATATTTGTCCGTTCGATGAGTGTTGACGTTTTGTACCAGGGTGGGACACCTAGCATTCGTTTTAGCGCTCTGTTTTGTGTTATTTGCAGACGGCGGAAGTGTGCCTGCGCCATATTTCTCCAAACAGGACACCCATATATCAACATAGGGCGCACGATGCTCTTGAAGATGAGTAGTTTGTTTTCAAGCGAGAGCTTTGATTTTCTGGCTGTAAATGGGTACAGTACTCTCGCTAGGACTCCGTCCTTCTCGATGCTTTTGTCAGTGTGCGGTCCGAAAGTCAAATTCTCATCTAGAACGATGCCGAGGTATGTTGCTGATTTCTGCCATTTGATGGGTCGATCAAGGTAGCACAGTGTGTGAGTGAGCTTTTGTCCGGACAAATGCGGCACTTTTATTGTATGTACAACTAGGGCTGTGGAGGAGTCGGAGTCGTTTTAATTATACCTACTCCGACTCTAATAAAAAATGGCTATGCCAGATGACATAACACACGGCTCTGATACAGAAAGCGGTAAAATGCCACAATTTGCGGTAACTCATTAATTTTCCCACACCATATGGGGGAAATCATAAGCGGTTATATGATATATCTTCGATTAAATTTTCTTAGTCTCACATCTGTCTTTGCCTCAAAAAATACTCCACCAGATAAGAGGCACGCAGCCCTATCTGGATAGTTTTTATAAGTAAAGTTTTTGTTATTCGGTTATTACCTATAAGTTATTATTTCGCTCGATTGACCATCGGAAAAATCCATATAAGAAAAATCTCTAAATTAGCTGACAAATTTTGTTTAATAATGCCAGAATTTGAATTTGAATTTGTCACACCTCAAAAAAAACTTCCTAATGCATATTACCCAAAAAAACACGATACATTCTATGATGTCATCCGGATCGACGATTCACAACACAAACCACAACAACAATAAAAACTGGAATCCGAATCTGTGATGGTATGCATTGTTGTTAGCGATAATGACGAAAAAACCGGTTATTAATTTATTAGTAGGCGCATGTTTACATCATCATTTTGACCTCTTATAAATAATATTCATATATTACGGTTTTAATGTGGGTAACTTATACATCTACTACCGTTAATCTATGTGCAGTGGTAATGTGAATGAAAATCAATAGAAATACCTCACAATTGATTTCATTTTTTTGAATTAGGTGTTTTGGAAAATCAAAATATGTGTATGTGTATTTGATTGCATGAGTATGTTTAATAGAAGTTACAAGATACAAGAAACTTTTATATATTTCTAGTTAATTTAAAGGATTGAGCAATTAAAATAAAGTGATTGTGATTGTTTACATTACACACACACGCCGAAATGTAACATTGCGCAAATAGTTTTCAGCATACCAGAGATTACATTATCACAATCGTACACTTACAGACACCTGTTAAAAGCGTGGTGATAAGATTGACAAATATATGTATAGTTATATATAAGAGATAAGGCATTCTATTGCGATAAAAGATTTGTTTTTCTATGTGGGTATGTTTTGCAGTAAATATACATTAAAAATGAAACGCGTTACTTTATTGTATTTTATGCTTACAAATTTACAATTTCTACAAATACAATAAATATGCATGCAGTCTTTCGAAAAACTGGAGATATAACAAATGCAATAAAAGTGCAATAGTATATATGCATTTCGTAGTATATTTCGAAATAGTAAATTAAAACGCTTGACCTGGTTCAGTTCGAGCCAAAGCCAAAAAACGAACCGCAAATATTATTAAATTGTTTTCTTAACTGAAAATGCACATTATGCTGAAGAACGGTTCCAGTCAGACGAGGACTGCAAATTACACGACATTGCAAGAAGACGATGTCTTGATACCAGGATCAAAACTGGTAAAACGAAAACCAGAAATACTACATTTGCAAAAGTCGTAAGCAAACGAGTGGAGTGGCTGTCGCATCGTCGCCATCGACGCGCCACTGCCGTCATCATCATCCACGTACATACGTATGTATATGTGTGTGTGTGTGTGCCTATGCATACATGTAATGTGTTGCATAGTGATGATATCATTTGACTTCCACACCACGAAGCCTCTCTTCCACCGTAGACCGAATTTACATTGCACACAGTCGGCTGTCGGCTATGATATTATGTATTACAATATAAGGTATGTGTATACACGTTGCATGTATACATAAATATATAGTTTAATTGTATGTGGATGTGGATGTGTGTGTGTGTGTGTTTGAATTACCTTGGGCAATTCTCTAAGATGGTTGGCGTCGAGCAACAGTTCTTCCAAGCTTCGCGAATACCGCAGGATCTCCTCGGGTACGCTGGTCAGCGAACAATGACGTTTATCAACGAATTCCACTTGTCGATTGCAGCCTTTGAATATTGGAATGCACTTAAACATGATCACGACAAAACACAAGGACAAAGCGTTAACGCTCTATCACACGCATACACTCACACACACACACACTAATTAACAAAATGCTGCTTTTGGCACTTTACACTTCTTGCACTTTGAATTTCCACCGCATTTACATGCTTAGATTATCACTTCGCGGATATTCCTATCACGGGACGGGCGCACCCTTTTGTGTATACAAATCAGATAACAAACACTAGCGAAAAACACTTCAATAAACCGATTTAATTTCAGAAAACACGACGACGACGCAAGTAAAAGGTGTAACAAGCAAAAGCATGAACAAACGTGAACGTGAACGACAAAAACGTACGCTAATGCTCAACTCAATACTCAATACTCAACTGAAAATGAAATGACGGCGATGGAGAATCGCGAGTTGGAGCTGGACGATACACAACGAAACGTCATATGAGTGCGAGTACAAATGCCGCACGTGCGCGAGAGTGAGACACCGATATGTTTACGCGGCGAGGAATGTCGGATATTAATGTAATAGATTGGTTTAAATATACGGCGCAGGTAGCATTTACTGAATAAACAACAACGATGACGTCAAAACTTGTTTTATTGGTAGTTAATAATTATTTATTGCACAAATAACGGGAACACATTTTATTGTAGACAAACAAATAACCTTAAACACAGAACAACGATTCGTGGGAATCGTGTCGACTTTTTTGTATAAATTAGCAAAAGAAAGAAGTGTGTTTACATTTATGTGTGTTCCTAAAGTACAAACGAACACCGACAAAAAATTATGTATTAAGTATAAGTATACTGTGTGTATTCTGTACTAGGTATAGTCGCTGTATAAATACTTTGTACTTTATGTATGTTGTGTTTTTCTTGGCGAAGGTTGGTAGCGCTGAATAGTTTTGACATATATATTAGAGATGTGCAAAATGTATCTACTTGATTTAAAAAAAACATAATTTATATTTATATTACAGCTTAGTAATATGTGAGATGATATTTTTGACAAAACGTCAAAAGCACTCCAGTCTCCAGTGACGTCGACTGTACACATTAATATATCTTGTACTTTTTGTTTGTTTTATTGCTGAAGGTTGGTATATCTGTATGATTTTGACTTTTATTAGAGGTAGGAAAAAATTATAGGCTTGATTTAAAAAAATCAAATAACTTATTTTTATTTGAAGCTTACATATAAATTCACACTGATTCAGTACATACAATACATTAATATTTAATTCTACATTAATATTTATATAATACAAATTAAATTCGATATTATTTACGCAAAAAGCCACAATTTTAATAACAATATAATAACTTTTTTTCTACATCTTGATTCGATTGAATCAATGATTCTTGAAATGAGTCTCGCTTATTGATTCGACTATTATTCTAGTACCACATTATTAAACCTCGCGCATTTTAAATTTTGACATAACCTATATTTGACATGAGAAAAGTCAAACAACAAACATAGTTTCATTTCCAATATGTTTCAAAAGTTCTGCACAATTGTATACACAAACCGCAATTATACAGTGTATTTTTCTGTTTACCAACAAATTGTTTAAAACAATCTTAATGCATTATGCAAAACGCAATTTATTATATTTGTAGTACCGCCTAAAATACAATATAATTGGTATTACTTTTAAATACAAAAGTACAGGTTAATCAAAACACAAAAAATGGATAACTTACACTACATTCTGACTACATTCACATCGTATATGGATAACAATCTGTCCATAGATAATGTGCAGCATCTGTTTGAATTGAACTCCCAAAATACAAATCATCCGCCAGGGTCTAATCTCACCGATATGTATGTAGTGAATCAGGCTAGAAAAAATACCAATGTCATGAAATGCCTGGACGAATTAATTGAAGAGTGCCAGAGCTACCATCAAACACATCCAACAGATCATGTTCCCATTTACAAGTGGACACATTTTACGTCGATAATTGAAACAAAATGTTTTATGGCTAACCTTAACTGTCTTGTCTTGCTGGGAATACAATATCCAGGCGAATTCACAAATCTTCAAGTTGCAATTTCAGCTGGACGCGCACACATATTGTTACTGTCGACTCCTGATGCCAAGGCATACGGTGCCATGCAAGATTGTTTTATAGAGACAACTTTTAAATTAATTAAATCGCTAAAACAAATTAATCGAGAAACCTCCCTAAAAGCTGATAAAAAGAAATATCTTTGCAATATGCTTGTGCATTTAATAGAAGATTTGGATATATTTCTAAAATTCAATACGCTGGAACATCAGATAGATCTAAAACATGATCTCATTTCTAATATTGCCCTGGTTTTGGATTACTATTACAATCGAGAGCTAATGCCTGAGTGTAAGTTAAATCTCAAATTATATCAAATAATATAATTCTAATTGATGGATTTTAGTTGCACTAAAGTTACAGGAAAAAAGTCTGGACTTACTTGAAAAACTGTGCTTCGTTGGAAACGTAACGGAAAATTTCTTGTTTGTACAAGACGTCACTGCAAAGTCAAACGGTTTGGAAATTGCCCGGTTCAACGATAGAAAATCAAAATATGACAGTATCACCGCTTGGTTTCTGGATATGTGGGAAAAACAAACGGATCACATTAATGATGTCTTTACCGTTTATATTAAGGCAAATTTAACCAATTCCAATTTGCATACGTCCAAGAGGTTTAATGAGGTGTTGGACGTTTGCGTTAAGTACGAAAGCGCCATGTACAGTAAGTGCAATATTTCAATAGTTCCGTTTGTGCAGGAATTGGCATTAAGCGCTGAAGCGCAGCATCGTATTAATAGTGTTGACATGGCTGGAAAGATGCTTATGATTCATACGACATGTAATGCCGTACAAGAAAATGAGCAGAATCCGAATGATGATGTACCTCGAGAAATTGTGTTACTTAATTTGCTAGTCGATAAATTTAAAGACATTAGTAGTATAACGAAAATAAAAGCAATAAATGTATTTCTAGAGGTTACAACAAAAAGTGTCAATCCAATTGTTTGCTCAGTTTTAAAGGTTATACGATTTAATTAACAATTAATATATATTATTTCTTCTAATCTAAAGGTATTTTTTAGACTTTAACAAAACCCAGTGAAGCCAGAGATGATGATAATGATGTCATTCCTGGAAGTTTAGAATTTCAACTCAATACCAAATCTAAACTGATAAACTCTGTAAAATTCAATCTAAGAAATCAGACAGCAAACGTTAGAATTGCTGCTTTTAAATTGTTTGCATACTTGGCCTCAACAGACATAAACATTGAAGCATTAACTAATGAGGTAAGCAATACAAGATAATTATAAAACAAAACACAACTCTCTTACACATGTTTTAGGCTTTCACAAATATTCAAGGAGAGACATCCGTCCAAGTCTTGTACGAGACTATTGTAACAATTGACAAAATTTTAAATGCAAAGCCAGAGAGCAGTTGTACTCTGCAGGCTTATATTTCAGTTACAACTACAATGGCATGTCACTCGAATGAGCGCGTCAAAAAAGTTGTTCTCCAGAGTCTGCAAAGAAATATATTTAGTAAAATAGATCGATACCAAGAAACAGATAATACAACGGATTCAAATGCATGGCGTCTGCTAAAAGCATTTGAGACACAGCATGATTGTCTTACGTTAAACGAACTTATCTACAAATGGGATAACGAAGTTATACTGGAGTAAGTTTGATGATTCTATTTTTGAATGTATAATTTTGTATTATATATATTTTCAAATTTCAGTTCAAATACAATGTCAAATCTAGAGACTCACATTGGTACGAGAAACGAAAAAGAGGCTTGGAAATTGATGGCAATGGTTGCTCCAAAGGTCAAAAGCAAAAATACTAAATTTATTATTAACGAGCTGATCAAAAATGTAGTCGCCAGTGATAATGTAAATATTATAAAGTTGTATTGTATTCAACCTAATCGTTTGGAATTATTTTATGGCCATTTCAAGGATCCGGATATGGCCTACAGTCAGCTAGAAGTGTTGGCCTGCTGGATACAACATGTGGACAAAGAAGAACGACAAAAAGTTTTTAACGTACTGAACAGTAGCTTGCTCTCTGGATATATTAGGACTGGTCATGTACAGCGAGTATTCGAAATTTGCTCAAAAATCCGCGAGATGTCCGGTGATATGTTTAAGTTGAAATGGACTACAGAAATTCGTGATTCATCATTAAAGTATTTACTACAAAATAAAGAATTATTTATGATTCCAAATGAGAATATCGAGCTCCTGTTGAGCCATTTCTTTATCTATTTCGAATCACATTTTGATATAAAGGAAAATCACAATGATGAAATAATAAATTTCATGGTTACCTCTATCAATATCCTCAACACAGTTAGTTCAAGAAGTAGACAAATTAATGTTTATTGGTTGGCTTTATATAATCTCTTTTTTATTTTACAGCTGATCCTAAAATGGTGTCTAAAATGAACTGCATGCAAATCAATTTAACTCGAGCCGCTATTGTAAGTTACAGCTTCTGTTGTAAGTTTGTGAGGATTTTGGCTCAAATATTGCAGACAAATAAACATAATTCAGTGATTCAAACCACGATGCAGTGCTTGGCTGATCTTTACAAAAAGTATTTATCTATATCTCAATCTAGATAAAAATTATTTCTTTAAAATATTTGTCTACAGATTTACAGGAATTGTTGACTACGTGTTGCCGTTTATGTTGATCAAATTAAAACACGAAAGTGCTCAAATCCGACGACTCACACTTGAAATTATTATTTCATTAACGATTGGTCAGTATGTCAAATTTCGTGGACCTATTTTAATATACGTGCTGAGCGCAATTTTGGACACGGTTAAGGACATCAGTCAAATGGCTTTAGAGGTTGTAACAAATCATCACGAATCAAACGGTAGGAAATTTCTAAGTGGCTGCTTACTGGATTGTCCATTCGAATTTAATGGTTACATGGAATTAAATGCAGCTTATGTGATTTCAAATAAGAATAGGAGAATGCCTAATCCACTTAAAGGCGAAGACAATCGTACTGGACGCCAGTATATCTACAAATTTTTCATAGATCGATTAAGTACAGTTGCCTGTTTTATGTACTTTGATTATATTACCATGTTGATGGATAAGTTAAAGTTTAATAAATCCATTACATCACCCGAAGGCGTCGAGGGATTACGTGATTTTTTGTATATATGTACACAGATTTGCATAATTAAAGGGAACCCAAACAAAGCAACGATAAATGCAAATAATTTCGTACAAACTGACGAAAACGAAACAACGGAAAGTACTCCAATTGAAACGAACAAAACAAATGCAAAGACTGCAAAATCAAAAAAAGCTTCCGTGACTGTTGAAGACGCTTTAGGTGTTATTGAAAAAATAATTCCGTCAATAGCAAAGTTCAATGAAATGTTGTGTTTAATAGATTCAACGTTTTCATCTAGTATCGATGCCCTGTGCTATGCAATGTGCCACGCTTTTACTACATTGGTCGAGTTTGCTCAACCTCAATCATTTTGGACAAAGTTTAAAATGGTTCCACAAACATCTACTAACAAACGTAATACGTTGAAAAAAATGAATCCAGAAAATGACGACAGACATGATGAAACAATTGAAGCACGAACATCTAGGATTAGTCTTCGTAGAGTTGATCAATCTGAATCTGATACCGGTTCCAGTGTAACAAATACTTCCGATCGCAATCTAAGCAGATCTGGCCCATCTCGTATAAAGCATGGTTCAAGTATAAGTCCCAGTATAGCCGGACCATCTGGTGTAAAAAAAAGATTATCATTAAGTCCACGTAAATCTAGCCCATGCGGATTAAATAAGCGAACATTTAGAAAAAAAGAAAATAACAGGTCATCATCCGGTCTGACAAATAAACCATCAAGGATTAGTCCCCGAAATCAATCAAGCAACCCGTCCAATTACAGTCTAACTGGAGCCATCACATCTGGTTTAAATCAAAGTCCCACTATAGCTGGTTCATCCGGATCCAATAGAAAATTATTTAAAACAGTTAACAGTTCATCATCTGATGATGATGATTGTACCAATGAATCGACAACATCACATTTTGTCAAAGGACGCAAACGACCTTCACCATCTCCAAGTTCGAAAATAGCGCATAAAAGAAGAACAAGATAAAACGCACAGCATTAGTTCTTGCCAATCACCAAAGAAATAATTGTAGTATTGTATATATATCTATATATATCGTAAGTAAAAAGTATTATAAAATAACATGTAAATTATTGAAATCTAATCGAAATTATTGTACATTGCCTGATATGCTACGAAATCCTCTTTGTTTTCATTGAATGTAAGACTCAGTACATTTACTGTTGCCGGCACGAATAATATAGAACCTCTGCTAAGTGTCACAGCAGGTAAGTTAACCGGAGAAGCTGAAGCACTTCCGGAGAGTACAATTATAATTGATCCAAACGTATTGTTCCTGAGTTCAAAATGTTTCTCTGTTTGGGGAACCTAGGAATTATAAAAAATATACTTAACAAGTTTCCAACAAATATTCTATTTGGCTCACATTAATTTGGGCTACTGCAAAATCTTTTACTTTCGGCGCAAAAAGCTTTGTAAATGGACCATATGCAGTTGGTGTGAAAAATTTACTTTCAGCCGGTTCTGCCTCATAGTTCAGCATGGACAACAGAGTGGTCACGTCCTTAAACTTTGGCGTTAGGCCAGCTCGAACTACATTGTCCGAGCATGCCATACATTCGATGCAGTCACCACTTAGGTACGCATGTGGTTCTTTTGCGGGCAGAAAGATTGCCTGGCCGGGCTGCAGCTCCAATAGGTTCAAGAAAAACATTGTCAAGCTTCCAATGTCGTTTGGAAATGCTTCGTTAATTGTAAGGAATGTCTGTTTACGTAAATCATTTAGACTCTCTGAAAAAAAAAAACACAGGAAACGTCTTAATATAGTAAAATTCAAATTAAAATTCCAGCACAAATACCAGTTGCAGTAAATATATCGACTAATTTCAAAATGCAAGCGTTTACATCATCTTGATTGGAATTCATTAGAGTTTTAAAGCATTGTTCTAATCCAGCAGATCCATCATTGTTTAATTTCTCTAAATTAACACTTCCGATGAGCTCCTCCAGTGGCTTTAGTTCTAAACATTTTTTAACGGTTTTTAAGTAAGATTTTTCTAAAGAACCAAATTCGAAAGTAAATATATCTGACCTGTTATGCTGTTGTACAGTTCTTTGTACGGTCTGAATCCACACAAAGCCAAAAATGGGGTAAGGGCAATGGCTAACTCTGGCTTATGATTGGGATCTTTGTACAAATCCGGTCTAGTGGCGAATAAGTGTTCAGCCTCTTTCTGAATTAAAAAAAATGTTTATCACTTAGTACACACAGAGTGGAAAAAAATATCCGTACCTTATTGGGATGAACTTGGATGCTCAGTGCCTTTCCAATGCTAAGTACTTTAAAAAGAAATGGTAACTTGTCCATTTCGCCAATTAAGCTACTATTCCCAGTAATTGCTTCCGATAAACTAGTTCCAGTACTCTTTACCAGCGATGGGCCGCTGACATGATCGCCCATCCATAGTTCAGCGTACGCCTGGGTCTGATTGGTATCAAATGATGCATTGTTCAACGAAGCTAGCTGTGCCACATAGGACGCTGAACCCAACTTTCCCCACTCGTACGTTTTGACATCACCGGCTATTTCCATGCTGATTGCTGAATATTAAAAAATAAATCCTCACAGAATCTGTATTTGTCTGAATTCGATTTCAAACTGATTACGTTTGAAAGGTTAAAAGGTCAAATAAACAACATATTTACACATAACAGCTGTGAGGAGACAACATATTCAATTCTGCCGATAAGAAATGTCAAAATTGGAAATGAGAGCTATGCGCCGAATTAGGATGTATTTCTTGGTTTGTATTACAGGTGGCAGCACTTTATTTTATTAATTTTGAAATCTAAAATTATGGACTTTCCACACAGGAAACCGGATACATGGACTTTATTTTGATATAAAAATCTTATTCAAATCAATTCAATTCATTTTTCATTTTATTGATTAATTAATTTATTTATTTTCTATTTCATCCTAGATTTTATTTGGACAAACTGTGTATACATTTTTTTGACGCCGATTTTCGAATTTTACTTACGAGCGGGCTTTTGAAAAAGTGACCCACTATTTCGAAAACAATATTCTGAATGAAGAAAGTGACTCACCTAAACTGCTGTCAAAATAAGCTTTGAAGTTTGAAGCAGTCATGTTCGAATGTCAGTTTTACTCAAGTTCACTTATAGTATTTTGAGTTCATAAAAGTGACTCACTTCCGAGTAATTTTGGGTATGTAAACATATATAACAATTTCATAAAGCTCATCTTTAAATAAAATTAAATATGTATGTATATAAATAATAAATTTTAAACAAAAATAACAATAACAAGCTTAATAATGATGCATAAAAGCATTAATTTAATAATATAAAAAGGGAACATTTAATTCCAATCCAACAATGGCTGTTTCTCCGGTCGTATTGCAAATATTTTCAGTAAGTATTGACGTTTCAAAGTGACTGAGTAGCTTGCTGAGTAAAAATGGGTCACTTTTTTTCAAAATACCATTTTTAGTACAAGTGACTCGGAGGCGGTGAGTTTAGATGTCATAATACGGCCACTGGGAATTAAAATTTTTTTTTTTTTTGCTTTGCAAAAAACATGTAAAATACTAACAACAAAAAAAAAAAAAAAAAAATTACCAAAGCATGGTAAGAAGGTGCAGACGACCAGGAAATATCTTAAATGGTTTGTTTACTTTGAAACTTCCCTTCTCTCTAAAAAATAATAATAAAATGAATATTATAAAAGGGCAATACAATATAAAATTGAATGAAGCCATAAAAGAACCTTAAAAATTTCACCCAGTCTTCGTAAACAAACGATTCGTTTGTAAATCTCCCAGGACCATGACTTCTAGCACTTACAAGTTAGCTCATATGAAGCTGAACTCTTAGGTTTTATTCGACAAATCATTTTCCATTTTTTTTGAGTTAAGATCTTGGGAATAATAGTTTTTTGTGGACCATTTTACATGCTGCCGAAAATGTAATACGATTTTTAATTTTTACAAAATTTACTTAAGGCCAACTTATTCTGAGAGGACTTGACGAGAAACACAAATATGTCACAAAGCTTCCGGTTTTTTTTCTCAGGTATTCCGGCAAATTATTACAAATCACAGAGGGTGTCTTGGCACCAGCAATATTTTTATATTGCTTCGAAATTTATTCGGCTGAACTATTAGGGAGATTTTTAAGACGCCTGAGTTTTTATTATTGTTAGTGGTTAATAACGCGCGCTGCTTAGTCCATGGGAAATCATATGAGAGAGCTTTGAAGAACTGCTCTATAGTGTACTAACGTATAACAGCTCCATTGAGCGGTTTACACTTGCCTGTATCTATTAAAGCCATTCTCCGACAAAAACAGAAGAAGACAATTATATTCCAATTAAAACCGTCAAAACAGATCCGACCCATTAAATGTGTCAGCAATGTGAATTCTATATTTAAGTCAGTTACATAATCCCGGAATTCCAAATCTCGGAATTCAATTTTATGAAATTTGTATTGTTAATATGTTACTAGAATTGATTTTGATTATGTTTTATGTCCACGAATTTAGAGCTCACTAAATAAAACCACAAATCCATGTTTGCATTTTCGGTTAAATCGTCGGATCCAGATACTGCTGGATTTAGTTGTTCTAACGTAACGTTTTTTATTAAGTACCACCTAAACTGAAACTCGCACCTGTATTTCCAATATACATCGCAAGCACTTCCGTTTTTCTTCATATGCTTCGTAGAGACAGTACGTAACCTATAGCCATCATACATCTGTGTTAGACACTCCACACCGAAGTTATAGCTTTAAGAAGAAAACTATATATATTACTATAAAAACCTTTCAGTGATAACCAAAAAACTGAATCCCCCAAAAGCACTGTGTTTCTACTGGGCATCTGGCAAGAATACTAACAACACAGTGCACGACCTATCCCGAGCACATTATAAGCAATTTTCTAAAACACCCACTCTCCCCTAAACGCGCCCCCATCTGCCCTATATCCTATGATCTGAATTAGGTGGCCTCCTATCTCTACCCGTTTGGACGCCTTTACAACTACACAGACTGACACACAGACAGACAGACATTTTACACCATTTATATATATATATAGATAATCTAAATTTAAATAAAATATACTATAATAATATAATATTATATAATATAATTTAATATAAATAAAATTTAATAATAATAATCCGTCAAATCATAATTGTAGTTCTCTGGGTTTGACGCTAAATTAAATAAAAAAACTTTTTTTTTAAAATCATTCAATCTGGGATTTTGAATTTCCGGTATTTTCTTGATATCCACTTATTCTTCAACTCCAAGGTATAAATACCTAATGCCCACCGTTATGTATTTTTGACACGTATATTTTATATTGAAGTAAAAATGATAAAAACGTTTGAAAGTGTTTTATATAATGATGTTTTCTTAAAAAATATTTATTATAAATAAAATAAATAAAATATTTAATTTAGAGGGTAGATAGCTACAAAAATAGAGATAGAGATTGAAATATAAAGAGATAGAGATAGAGAAATGATAGAAATTTAGATAGAGAGATAGAGAGACATAGAGATAGAGGGAGACAATAAGATTTGGTGAGTAAGAGACAAATACAGACAAAAATAGAAATGAAGAGATTGAGATAAAGGATAAAAAGAGAGAAAAGAGAGAAAAGAAAAAGAGAAAAGGGCGACAAAAAGTACTGTAAAAAAACTATTGGGTTTAAAGTTTTGTAGAAGATTTTTTTTAAATTAAATTAATTTATGTCAACGTTCCATGCTTTACATAAGATGACTCGATT